>JAXCHO010000800.1:0-70410 GCA_036630365.1 Acanthiza pusilla
TCGGGGGTGCCCCCGCGCTTTCATCGTCCTCCGACCCCCCTTCCCTCCCCCACCCCGGACTCTCAAAGATGGCGGCGCGCGGGACCCGGATGCGGCGGCCCCGCCCAGGATGGCGCCCCGGGGGCGGTGTGGGGGGGGAGCAAAGACCCGGATGTCGGCGCACGGCGCCGCCATAACACCCCGCGCGTCCCCTCCCAAGATGGCGCCGCCCGCCCGGCAGAACCGGGCGCCCGGTGTCGGCTCCCACCGGCCCCCCGCGGCCTCCCCGCGAACCCCCTCGGCGCTCCCGGCTTCATACCGCCCTTACCGGGTGCGGCTCCGCTACCGCGGCGGCTCCAAGGCGGCGGAGCGGCCGGTGCCCGGGTGCGCGGGGGAGGGGTCACAAGATGGCGGCGCGCTGCTCTGGGAAGGGGGGGTGTTCCAAGATGGCGCCGCCCGGTGGCCCGGATCCTCCTCTTCCTCCTCCTCTTCCTCCTCCTCGCTGCGCGCACAAGATGGCCGCGCCTGCCCGGGACGGGAGCGGAGCTTTGAGTGCTCCCCGTGCTCTCCGCTCAGGCCCTGCCGCCCCCTTCCCTCGTCCCCCCTCTGGGACAGCCCCAATGCGGCGCCCCAAGATGGCGGAGGCGGGAACCCGCTGCTCCGCGGCGGCCCAAGATGGCGGCGGGCCGCGGGACCCGGATGCGCCGCTATCCGCGCCGCTCCGGCGCCGCTGCGCACCTGCAGCCACCCGCTGCCCGCAGACCGCGGGCGCCGCTTCTCGCCGCCGCCGCCGCTCGCTCCGGGCCGCCGCCGCCGCGCTGAAAGCCAAGAAAGACCCGCTCGCCGCGCCGGCTACTGGCGCTTGGGAGCCGCCATTTTGGAACCCGTCTCCTCCACCCGCCTCAAAGATGGCGCCCGCCAGGCCCCGGATGGTGGCGCCTAACGGGCTGCGGCGCGCATTGCGCATGCGCAGCACACGGGCGCAGTGGCGCATGTACGTCTCCGCCTCATGCTCGCGCATGCGCTGTTCCCGGCCCTCAGTAACGGGTTTTTGTTCAAAGACCCGAATTTGGCGCTTTTCGCCTCAATTTCGCCTCCCCGGGACCCCAAAACGCTGCCAGGGGGGTGGATGTGAGAGGGGGGGTAGGGGGATCCCTCAGTGAGGGGTTCGTGATGACGGTCCGAGGGTTTGGGGGTCCCCCCTTTGGGGGCTGAGGTGTGAAACATCCCCAGGTGTGACAATAAGTGCTCAGGTGTGACAAGAAACCCCCAGATGTGACAATAAACCCTCAAATGTGACAAGGACCCGCCCCGAGGGGTCCGGGAGGAGGATTGGGCGTTTTGGGATCTTTTTTTGAAGGGGTCGTAGAGCCCACCCAGCCAGAAATGAGTCTGGGGGTGACCCCGGCAACCTCGGGGGACCCAGGGCCATTTTGGGGGGGATGTTGAGGGTCCCAGTGGCCTTTTGGGGGTCCCTATGGCCATTTGAAGGGTCTCAAGGGAGATTGGGGGGTCCCAGAGCTTTATTGGGGGACCCCAGAGAGTCCAAGGGGTCGCGGGGGGGGGTTTGGACCCTCCAAGTGCCACCTGCCGCCCCAGGAATAATCCCAATGTCCTCCTAGTGGTCCCAGTCCCCTCCCAGTGGCTTCCAACTCCATCCCAGTCCACTCCAGTGACATCCCAGTCGCTCCCCGTCCCACCGCCTCCATCCGGGAGGCCCCGCCCAGGCCACGCCCCGCGCAGGCGCCGCCATTTGCGGTGTGGCGGAAGCTCCGCCCCCTCCGCGGTTACCGCGGCAGCGGCGCCATCTTGAGTGTGGCGGAACCGCCCCGGTTGGCGGGAAAAGGGGCGGGGCCTGAGCGCCCGTCCCGCCCCGAGCCCAGCGATGACGTAATTTGTGTGATGACGTCGAAAGGGAGAATACGTCATAGGTGTGAAGTCACCGCTGTCGGGGAGACTCCTGAGGGCTGGGGAAGGGGGGAGGGGTGGGGAAGACACCTGGGACCCCATGACGTCACCTGGGGGAATCCAGTGACGTCATCAAGGGGACCTCATGGGGAGACTCTGATCTGTCCCCCCCGGGCTCCAAATCCCCCTGGGGACCCCAAAATTCCCCTGCAGGAACCCAAAATCAGCACCTGGGGACCACAAAACCCACCTGGGGAGGGTCCAAAACCCATCTGAAAGGGTCCCAAATAAATCTGAGGTCCAAAATACACCTGGGGGGTCCCAAATACACCTGGGAAGGTTCAAAATACACCTGGGGAGGCCAAAAATAAGCACCCGCAGGGGCCAAAAATGCCCCAGGAACCCCAAAATGCACCCAAGGACCCCAAAATCCACCTGGAGAAACCCAAAATCAGCACCTGAGGACCTCAAAAACCCACCTGGGGGGTCCAAAACCCATCTGGGGGTCCCACATACACGTGGGGGCCACAAATGAACATGGGCGGAGCCAAACGTACCTGGGGGGAGCCCAAAATCAGCACCTGCAGGAGCCAAACACCACTCGGCAACCCAAAATCATGCACCCTGAGCCCCCAAACCCACCTGGGAGGGCCCAAAATGCGCTCAGGAACCCCAGAAATCCCAGAGGGATCTGGGATCTGTGGCCTGGAAAGAGCTGGGATCCACTGAGTGACCCAGGGCCCCCTCCCCCTCCGCCGGCCAGGGGATTTGGGGAGGTTTTGGGGGGGGATTTTGGGGGAGATTTGGGGGGATCCGGGCCCGTGCGCGGAGCCAAAGAAGCGGCGGAGGCGTCTGGAGGGTTACACAGATTTATAATCGCTGGATCACCGGCAGCAGCAGCAGCAGCAGCACAGACACAGACCCGGGGGGGCCGGGGGGGGGGAATTTGGGGGGGATTTTGGGGGCGCCGCGGGGACCCCCCAAAAACAACCGACACCGAGGGCTTTTCTGGAACTTTATAAGGCAAAAACGTCTCGAGAGAATAAATAGGTGGGGGCGGGGAGCCCCCGAAACTCCCCCCCCGGCGGTGGTCCCCCCCAGGACCCCTCCCCCAGTCTGGGCCCCCCTGCCCCCCCCACTTTGGGGTTTGCTCTCTCTGGGCCGCCCCTCCCCCCCCGTTATTGCCATGAGGAGCCGGGGGGGGTGGGGACCCCCGGGGGGGGGGCGTTGGAAGAACGGGGGGGGCACAAATGGGGGGGGGAGTGACCCCGACCCCTCCCCCCCCAAGGTGGGTAAAGTGCAGGACGGGGACCCCTCCCCACCCCGGGATGGGACTGGGGGTGTGGGTGGGGGAGGGGCGGGACCACCCCTCCCCCATGGTTAAATGGTTCCCCCCATGCTCGATCCTGATTGGTTCCAGACTGGATCCCAGCCCCAATTCTGATTGGCTCTGGACCAGATCCCAGCCACACCCAGCTTGCTCCTGATTGGCTCTGGACCAGATCCCGCCCTCACTTCTGATTGGCTCTGGACTGGATCCGCCCTCAATTGTAATTGGTTCCAGACCAGATCCCAACCCCGCTTAGCTCACTCCTGATTGGCTCCAGACCAGATCCCAGCCTCAATCCTGATTGGATCTCCCCACACCTGCGGCCTCTCTTGATTGGCCAGGCCTGGATTCCCCCCAAGCACGGAGCAACCCCATTGGGCAGGGGCTGGACCCGCCCCTCCAATCCAAACCACTCCTGATTGGATCCCAGATAGGCCCCGCCTCCACCCAGAGCCACTCCTGGAGCCAGATCCAGCCCCGTCCCCAGAGGATCTCAGCCCTGATTGGATGGCGCCAACCCCGCCCAGTCCCTGATTGGCTCCTGACTCGATCCCACCTCAATTTGGGGAGGGGGCCAGAAAAGCCCCGCCCCCTCTGTTTCCACCCCTCTGGATCCCGCCCCAGCTGCTCCTCATTGGCCGCAGACCTGGCCCCGCCCTCCTGAGAGCAGCTCCTGATTGGCTGAACACCAGATCCCAGCTCAACCCAAAGCTGCTCCTGATTGGCTCCAGGCCTGAGCCCTCCCCTCCTGATTGGCTCCACACCAGATCCTGCTCCAGCAGAGCTGCCCCCATTGGCTGACGGTTAGGCCCTGCCCCCTCCTGATCCCGACCCTCCTGATTGGCTCCAGTCACCACATCCCACACGGACCGGAAGCTGCTGATTGGCTCAAAGCCCAACCCCCAATAAAGTCACTCCTGATTGGCTCAACACCAGACCCCACCTCCTCTGAGTCGCCCCTGATTGGCTCCTCACCGGATCCCGCCCCCGCCCAGCGCCACTCCTGATTGGCTCAGCCCCGGATCGTGGCTGAGCCCAACGCTCCTCCTGATTGGCTCCACATCAGACCCCACCCCTGACACCACGCCCCTTTCTCTTGATTGGCTCCACGCTGGATCCCTGCCCCCAACTGGCTGCAGGCTCGGCTCCGCCCACCCCTCAGCAGCGCCGCTCCCCATTGGCCGCTGGCCGGATCCCGGCCCCGCCCCCTCCCCTCCCCCATAGTGCAAATGGTTCCCACGGGCGGAAAACGCGGAACGGAACTGGAAGAACGAGAAAAGCGGCGCCGGGGGAGGGGGGAAGACGCGACCCCTCCCCCCCAAAACAACCCCCCCAACCCCACCCAACCTCGGGGGGGGCCCTGGCCACCTCCCCCCCCTCAAAAAGTGCAAAGTGGGGGGGTCCGGGGGTCCCTCGCTGTGCTTGTCGGTAATAAAAATTCGGGGGGTGGGAGGACAGGGACGGGGTTGGGGGGCAAAACCGAGGGGGCTTTTCGGGGGAGGGGTCCCCGCTGCCTCGTGAAGGGGGGGGCAGGGCGGGGAGGGGGGCCCGTCCGTGTGTCCGTCCGTCCGTCCGTCCGTGCGTTCCCCCGCGGCGCTCACAGTCAGCTGACCCGCTCGGGCACAGGCGTCCGCGTGTCCACCGGCTCCTCGCGGGCCGGGGGCCGCGGCACGGCCGCGCTGGGGGGGGCGGGGGCGGCGGCGGCGCCGACGAGGACGAGGAGGACGAGGAGGAGGAGGAGGACGTGGAGGAAGAGGAGGAGGAGGAGGAGGCAGAGTCTTTGTGCTCGGGCTCCCCTCGGTGTTTGTAGGGCGGCGACGGCGGCGGCGGCGGCGGCGGGGGCTGAGTCTTAGGGGGCTCCTTGGCGCAGCCGTCGGGGGGCCCCCCCGCGGGACCCCCCCTCTGCTCCGCGCACCCGCTCAAGTCCTGGGGGGGCGGCGGCGGCGGCGGGGGCGGCGGGGGGGGGGGGCTGGCGCTGTCCTTGGGGCCGCTCTGGGGGGCTCCGGCGGCGGCGGCGGCGGCGGGGGGGGTGCAGGGGGAGCCCCCCGGCCCTTGGGGCTGCCCTCCTTGCTGCGCCGGCCGGGCTGCGGGCGCTGCGGGGGCCGCGGGGGCCCGGCGGGGTCGGCGGTGGCCGCGGCGTCGTCGGCGGTGTCGTCGTCGTGGTGGCCGCCATCGTCACCGGCTCCACCACCACCGTCTCCCTCGTCTTCCTCTTCTTGATGGGCAGCACGGTCTCCTGCACGGCCGGGGGGGTCGCCGCCTTCTTGTCGGGGCCGCCCGGCCCCCCCGGCCCTGCCGCCCCCGCCGGTTTGCGGCCGCGTTTCTTGGGCACGGCCGGACTGTCCGGCTCGGCCCGGCGCTTGCGGCCCGGCCGCCGCGGGGCCGGCGGGGCGGCGGGGCCCGGCTGGCCGGGGGCGAAGGGCATCTTGACCAGCAGCTTCCCGGGGGGCTTCTCCAGCGCCCGTTTGGCCGCGGAGCCCCCCTCGGCCGCGGCCGCTTTGGGCCGGGCGCCGCCGCCACCGCCGCCGCTGCCCTTGGGCCGCCCCCGGCCGCGGCCAGTGCCGGGGCCTTTGGGCGATTTGGGCTTCTTGGGTGGGCGCTGCTCGCGGCGCGAGGGGCTGCCCCGGCCCGTCACCGTGAAGTCGAAGTCGTTGGGGTCCAGCGAGGTGTCCCCCACCTTCTCGAAGTAGGCGATCAGCTCCACCTTGGAGCGGAAGGCTTTTCCCTGCGGGCTGCGGACGGAGAGCGGACGGTCAGCGGGGCCGCGCGAGTGACCGCACCCCACCCCGGCCCACCCCAACCCCCAGCCCGGGGCTCACTTGATCAGGTAGACGTCGTACTTGCCGGCCGAGCGGCCGGACTTGCGCTGCTTGAGCTTGCGCGTCCAGCCCTCGGGCAGCGTGGGGTCGTCGTACATGGGCCCGCGGTCGCGGATGATCGACCGGCGCTGCTTCGGCGACGCCGACGCCTCCGGGGCCGCCGGCGCCGCCCCGGCCCCCTCCGAGCTCTCGGCCTTGCCGGCCTCGGCGGGCTCGGCCGTGGGCTGCGCCGGCTCCGGCTCCTTGCGCTCCTTCTTGGGCTTCTTGGCCTTGGGCGGCCGCTGCAGGTTCTCCTCGGACTTCTCCTCCCTGTGGGGACACACAGTGATGGTCAGTGGCAGGCAGGGGCGAACGCGTGGACACGACGGACGCGCGGACGCAGCCCCACGGAACCCTGGGGGTGGAAGGGGTCGGTGCTGGACACCGAGGGATGCACGGACAGGGCCCTGGTCAGTGCCAGACGCATGGACAGGGCCCTACGGCTCTCTGGACACAGCACTGGTCAGTGCCGGACACATGGACAGGGCCCTACGGCTCTCTGGACACAGCACTGGCCAGTGCCAGACACATGGACAGGGCTCTGTGGCTCTCTGAACAGAATCGGTCAGTGCCGGACACATGGACAGGGCCCTGTGACTCTCCGGACACAACACCGGTCAGTGTCGGACACATGGACAGGGCCCAGCATCTCCCTGGACACAGCACTGGTCAGTGCTGGACACACGGACACTGACGGACAGGGCCCTGTGACTCTCCGGACACAGCACCGGTCAGTGCCGGACACACGGACAGGGCCCAGCATCTCCCTGGACACAGCACTGGACAGTGCCGGACACACAGACCCAATGGACACATGGATGCCGCCCAGTGCCTCCCTGGACACTGCATGGGTCAGCACTGGACACACAGACAGGGCCCTGTGACTCTCCGGACACAGCACCGGTCAGTGCCGGACACACGGACAGGGCCTAGAAGCTCCCTGGACACAGCACTGGTCAGTGCCGGACACACGGACAGGGCCTAGAAGCTCCCTGGACACAGCACTGGTCAGTGCCGGACACACGGACAGGGCCTAGAAGCTCCCTGGACACAGCACTGGTCAGTGCTGGATACACGGACCTGACAGACATATGGACATGGACTCGCTGGACACATGGACAGGGTCCTGCGACTCTCTGGACACAGCACTGGTCAGTGCCGGACACACGGACCCCGCCGGACGCACGGACAAAGCCCCGCGGGTCCACGGACACAGTGCGGGTCCGTGCTGGACGCACAGACACCGATGGACACACGGACAGGGCCCTGCCACTCCCTGGACACAGCACTGGTCAGTCCCGGACACACGGACCCCGCTGGACGCACAGACAAAGCCCCGCGGGTCCACAGACACAGTGCGGGTCCGTGTTGGACACACAGACACCGATGGACACACGGACAGGGCCCTGCCACTCCCTGGACACAGCACTGGTCAGTCCCGGATGAACAGACCCTCCTGGACACACGGACACAGCCCCACAGGTCCACGGACACAGCACTGGTCAGTGCTGGACACACGGACCCCGCCGGACACACGGACACAGCCCCGGACACCAGCACGGGACGAAACGGCGCGGAATTGGGCAAAGCGCTGGACGGGCCCGGCCGGAGCGAGGACAAGGAGGAGGAGGAGGAGGAGGGGCAGCCCCGGGCCGGCGGGAATTATGGCCACAGCCGGAATCACATCCCGGTGTGGTCAGTCGGCGGCGTGGGGGGCACGGAGGGGACAGAGGGGACGTGGCCCCAGTGAGGCTGACACCTCCCGAAGCCCCAGCCCGGCTCGGCCACCCGAGTGTCCGGCGGGCCCGCGCCCACCCTGCAGTGACCGGCCCTAAAAACAGCCCCGGGGGTCCGCAGGGGTCGCGGTCAGCGCGTGGTGACACCGAGACTGTCACCAGCCCCGCGTGTCGGTGTCACCGGGGATGGGACCCCCGGGGGGGGGATTTAGGGTCCTGGGAGGGCACAAGGGACCCCCGTCCTCGGTGTCACCGCTGTCACCGGCGCGGGGGTCCCGTCCTGACGAGGAAACACAGAGAGGTGAGGCTGGGGAGGGGCGAGACCCCCGTTATGGGGTCGGTCACGGCGTGGGGAGGGGGATGCAACCCCCCAGGACCCCTGCGGGGTCTCACCGAGCGCTGGGGTCCCCCACCCGGCGCTGGGGGGCCCAAGGTGCCACCACCCCGTCCCCATTCCCGGGGGTCATTCCCGGCAGCCATCAGGGCTGGGATTGAGACAGCCCCGACCCCCCCAGACCCCTCCCCATTGAGGGGGGAGCACAGCCGGGACCCCCCAGCGCCGTCCTGGGGCTGAAAGTCGCAAAAATGTCACCAAAAAATTGGGAAGGGGCGTGGGAACGTCGGGATGATGGGGGAGACCCCCAGGGACGCCCCCCCCCGGTGGCCTCAGCACCCACAGGACCCCCGGGTGGGACCCCCCCTGTGCTTGGGGACATCGTGCCCCGGGGTCTCGGGGGGACTGGGGTGGCCCTGGGACTCTTGGGGTGGTCCTGGGGGTCTCAGGGGGTCCGAGGTGGCCTCGGGGTTGGGGGCCCCGAGGGTCTCTTGGTGGCCTCGGGGTGGGCACAACCCAGGGCACAGCAAAGGTGGGCGTGAGCAGCCAAATTTTGGGGCATTCCGGGAAAATTTGGGCGATTCCTGCGGAATTTGGGAAATTCCAGGGGAATTCGGGCAATTTGGGGGCGATTCATGGAATTTTGGGGCGTGAGGGCAGTTTTAGGGTGATTCCAGGTGGGATTTGGGGAGATTTAGGGGGAGCCGGAGGGGTCGTGGGAGCGCGGCCGTTTTGGGGGAATTTGAGGCGTTTTTGGGTGCAGCGTGAGGGGAACATTTGGGGTAATTTGGGGTAAATTCAGGTTATTTTGGGGCTCCACACAGGCGCTGTATTTTGGGGAAATTCAGAGTATTTTGGGGTAGCTCACAGAGTTTTGGGGCACCGCGTGAGTGCAGCAATTTGGAGAAATTTGGGGTATTTTGGCGAAAAACACGGGATTTTGGGGGCGCTGCATGAGCAGCAGTTTGGGGCAATTTTGGGTATTTGGGGGCACCGCGTGAGCGCAGGAATTTGGGGAAAATTTGTGTATTTTGGGGTAAATTGGGGGGTTTGGGGGGTGCAGCGTGAGCAGCATTTTGGGGCAATTTTGGGGTGGCGCACGAGCACAGAATTTTGGGGCAATTCTGGGGATTTTGGGGTAAATTGGGGGGATTTGGGACGCAGTGTGAACAGCACTTCGGGGCAGTTTTGGGTATTTTGGGGTGCAACGTTTTGGGGAAATTTAGGGTATTTTGGGGCAATTCGGGGTATTTTGGGCATCATGTGCACATGGTAATTTGGGGCAGTTTTGTGTATTTCGGGGTGCAGCATTTTGGGGAAATTCGGGGTATTTTGGGGGATCTCAGGGAGTTTTGGGGTGCCGCACGAGCCCAACAATTTGGGGCAGTTTTGGGTATTTCGGGGCGCAGCATTTTGGGGAAATTCGGGGTATTTTGGGGTAGCCCGGGGTAATTCAAGGCACCACGTGAGCACGGCATTTTGGCGCAAATTCGGGTATTTTGGGGCGCAGCGCAAACAAAACATTTTGGGGTGACTCAGGGGGCTTTGGGGTGACTTCGGGGGGATTTGGGGTGACCTCCGGGGGGTTTTGGGGTGACTTCGGGGGGGTTCGGGATCACTCGGGGAGTTTTGGGGTGACTCGGGGGGCTTTGGGGTGACTCTGGAGATTCGGGGTGACTCGAGGGGATTTGGGGTGACTCGGGGAGGGGTTGGGGGTGACTCGGGGGAGGTTTTGGGGTGACTCGGGGGGGTTTTGGGGGGATTTTGGGGTGACTCTCCAGGCTCGGCGCGCGCGGGACGGGCGGGGGGTGTGTCCCCTTGTGGGGGGGGGTCCCCTCATTCCGGGTCCCTCCAAGGGGGGGTCCCCACCTCCCACCCCGTGGGGGGCAACACCGGGATGGGGACAGAAAGGGAGGGGGGTCCCCAAATTTCGGGGCGGGGTGGGGGGGCCGCATTTGGGGGCTCCCGGGGAAAGGGGAGGAGGGGTCCCCCCAGTCCCAGGGCGGCGCGGAGGGGACGGGGGGGTCCCGCTGTGGGTTCGGGGGGTCCCACCGAGGGGTCCCCACGCCGGGGGGGCCCCTCCCGCCCCCCGGGGGGGCCGCGGCCGCTCGTGACGCACTCGCGGCGCTCACACCCCCCCCCAGCCCTCACACCCCCCCCCGCCCGCCATTCCCGGTTCCCGCCCGGCCCGTGAGGGGAAGGAAAGGGAAAGGGGGGGGGGGCGTGAGGGAGAGAAGGAGGAGGGGGGGGTCTCGCGCGCGCGCGCGCGGGGCGGCGCCCCCCCCCCTCCCCACAGCCTTCCCCAACACCCGCCGCGGCCCCCCCCGGCCCCGCCGCCCCCTCCTCACTCACAGCCGCCCCTCGTCGCCGCTCGGCGCCGCCGCCGCCATTTTCTTCGCAGCGAAGAACCCGCGGGGGGGGGGGGAAAGCTGAGGGGGGGGGCCCGGGGGGGGCGGGAGGGGGGGGGCGGCCCGGACCGAGCGGCGACGGGAACCCGGAGCGGCGCTGGCCCCGCCCCTCCGCCTCGCTCCCATTGGCGGGGAGTGCTGTCGCTCAAGGCGTCGGTGAGCGCTGACTGGTAGACGGGGCCGCCCCCCGGAGGCGGGGCCGGCGCTCTCGCGCCGGGCCGTTGGAATTGGCGGGAAGCGCTGTCAGTTACGGAGGGCGGGGTCGGCGGAGCGCGCGCGGGCGCTCATTGGGCCCCGCGCCGGGACGCCGAGAGCTGACTGGCTGGGAGAGGTGTCGGTCAATAGCCGGCGGAGGGGGCGTGGCCTGGGGCCCCCCCGCGCTGCGAAAGGTTTGAAATCCAACGGCCGTAACGGTCCGCGGGGCCACGCCCCCTCCTGGCCACGCCCAGACCACGCCCTGGGCACGCCCCGCCCGCCCCGGGTCCCTCTGCCCCCGGCCCCGCCGGAGGCGCGCGGGGCGAGCGCGGGGAGCGCGGGGACAGCAGGGAGCAGTGCGGGGACAGTGCGGGGACAGTGTGGGGACAGGGGATCGGTGCAGGGACGGTGCGGGGACAGGGGATCGGTGCGGGGACAGTGCGGGGACAGCAGGGAGCAGTGCGGGGACAGTGCGGGGACAGGGGATCGGTGCGGGGACGGTGCGGGGACAGTGCGGGGACAGCGCGGGGACAGCAGGGACCAGTGCGGGGACAGTGCGGGGACAGGGGATCGGTGCGGGGACAGTGCGGGGACAGCAGGGAGCAGTGCGGGGACGGTGCGGGGACAGGGGATCGGTGCAGGGACAGTGCGGGGACAGTAGGGAGCAATATGGGGACAGCAGGGAGCAGTCTGGGAACAACAGGATCAGTGCGGGGACAGCAGGGACCGGTGCGGGACCAATGTGGGGACAACAGGGATCAGTGCGGGGACAGTGCGGGGACAGCAGAGAGCGGTGCGGGGACACCTGGGACCAATGCGGGGACAACTGGGACCAGTACGGGACGAGTGCGGGGTCAGGGGACCAGTGCAGGGAACCACAAGGACCAGTACGGGGACAGGAGACCAGTGCGGGGACAACTGGGACCAGTACGGGGCCAGCAGGGAGCGGTGCGGGCATAACTGGGACCAGTGCGAGGACAGGGGATCGGTGTGGGGACAGTGCGGGGACAGCAGGGACCAGTGCGGGGACAACTGGGATCATTACGGGGACAACTGGGACCAGTGCGGGGACAACTGGGACCAGTGCGGGATCTGTACGGGGACAACTGGGACCAGTACGGGACCAGTGCGGGGAGAACTGGGACCAGTACGGGACCAGCGTGAGGACAATACACCAGTGCGCGACCACAGTACCACAGTACAAAACTGCGGCCACCAGTACAGCACCAGTATGGGGATTATGGCCACCAGTACAGGCACTGTGACCCCCAGTATGGCCACTGTGCCCCCCAGTACGGCCACTGTGACCCCCAGTACGGCCACTGTGACCCCCAGTATGGCCACTGTGACCCCCAGTAAGGCCACTGTGACCCCCAGTATGGCCACTCTGGCCACCAGTATGGCCACTGTGCCCTCCAGTACGGCCACTGTGCCCCCCAGTAGGGCCAGTGTGACCCCCAGTATGGCCAGTGTGCCCCCCAGTATGGCCACTCTGGCCACCAGTATGGCCACTGTGCCCTCCAGTACGGCCATTCGGGCCACCAGTACGGCCAGTGTGGCCACCAGTAAGGCCAGTGTGGCCACCAGTGTGGTCAGCGCGCCCCCAGTCCGGCCCGGGGGGGGCGGGGGCTGTTCCGGGTGGGGGCGGGGGCCGTGCCCCCCCCGGCCCGGGCGGGGGATGAGCAGGGATGGAGCTCTAATCCCCCCTCCCCCTCCCCCCGGCCCCTCCCGACCCCCCTGGGACAGCCGCGACCCCCCCAAGTCCCCCCCAAATCCCCCCGGACTCCTCAATTTCCCCCCCCAAACCCCCTCCCCAATATGGGGCACCCCCACGACCCCCCCACCCCCCTGACCCCTCCATGGGGCAGCCCCAACGCCCCCCTCAGCCCCCCCGAATCCCCCCCGGACTCCCCCCAAAAACCCCCGGACCCCCTGGACCCCCCCCCAAAATGGAGCAGCCCCAAAATCCCCCCCAGCCCCCCATGGGACAGCCCCTGGCCCCCCCAAACTCCCCCTCCCCCCCGTGTCATCGTTCCGTGTCCCCTCCCCCCCCTTTTCCCACCCCCCCGCCCCATTTCGGGGGTCCCGCCCCTCCCCCCCGGATCCAGGCCATCTCCGGGGGGATTGTCCCTAATCTCGGCCATCCGTGACCCCCCCGGGATTAGGGGGGCGCGGGGGGGGTCCCCAGAGGGACCCTGGGACATGTAGTTTCTGCGGGGGGGGACAGGGACCCCCCAAATGTCCCCCGGGACCCCCCAGGACATGACAATGTCCCCCGGGACCCCCCAAAATCCCCTGCGACCCCCCAAATGTCCCCCGGGACACGATGATGTCCCCCAGGACCCCACAAGGTCCCCAGGGACCCCCCCAAAATCCCCCGGGAGCCCCCAAAATTCCGTGGGACCTCCCAGAATCCTCCGGGAACCCCTAAATGTCACCCGGGACTCCCCAATGTCCTCCCTCACCCCCAGCCGCGGTCCGGGACCCCCCAAAATCCCCCGGGACCCCCCAAAATCCCCCGGGACCCCCCAAAATCGCTTGGGACCGCCCCCCCCCGATATCCCCAAAGTCCCGTGGTGGCACCGGAGCGACCCCAGGACCCCAAAATCCAGCGGGGGGGGGTGGGGATCGGGGGGTTCCGGGGGGGTTTTGGGGATATCCGGAGGGGTTTGGGGTCCGGGGGAGTTTTGGGGGGCGGGGGGGGAAGGACTAGGACAGTTTGGGGTTCGGGGAGGGACTCGGGAGGGATTTGGGGGTGCGGGGGGGAAATGAGAGCAGTTTGGGGGTACAGGAGGGGGTCTGGGGTGCAGTTTTGGGGTGCGGGAAGGGATCAGGGGGACCCGGAGGCTCAGGGTGATCCCAGAGAGATTTTGGGTTCAATTTGGTGTCCCAGGGCAGGTTTTGGGTCCAATTTGGGGTCCCAGCATGGTCCCAGGGAGATTTTGGGGCGCAATTTGGGGTCCCAGAGAGGTTTTGGGGCCAAATTTGGGGTCCCAGGGTGGTCCCAGAGAGATTTTGGCGTTCAATTCGGGGTCCCAGGGACAGTTTTGGGTTCAATTTGGGATCCCAGGGTGGTCCCAGAGAGATTTTGGGGTTCGATTTGGGGGTACAGGGTGGTCCAGAAAGGTTTTGGGGTGCAGGAAGGTTTGGGGGCACAGAGTGGTCTCAGGGAGCTCTTGGGGTCCAATTTGGGGTCCCAGGGCAGTTCCAGGGAGGGTTTTGAGTTCAATTTGGGGTCCCAAATTGGTTTTGGGGACCAATTTGGGGTCCCAGGATGGTCCCAGAGAGATTTTGGGGTTCGATTTGGGGGTACAGGGTGGTCCCAGGAAGATTTCGGGGTGCAGGAAGGTTTGGGGGCACAGGGTGGTCTCTGGGAGCTTTTGGGGTCCAATTTGGGGTCCCAGGATGGTCCCAGAGAGGTTTTGGGGTTCAATTTGGGGTCCCAGGATGGTCCCGGCGAGATTTCAGGTTCAATTTGGGGTCCCAGAGAGGTTTCTGGGTCCAATTTGGGGTCCCAGAGTGGTCCCAAAAAAGTTTTGGGGCTCCATAAGGGATCAGGGTGAGTTTGGGGGTGCAGGGTGGTCTCTGGGAGCTTTTGTGGCCCAATTCGGGGTCCCGCGGAGGCTTCGGGGTCCAATTTGGGACCCCAGGGAGGCTTTGGGGTCCAATTTGGGACCCCAGGGAGGCTTTGGGGTCCAATTTGAGACCCCAGGGAGGCTTTGGGGTCCAATTTGGGACCCCAGGGAGGCTTTGGGGTCCAATTTGGGACCCCAGGGAGGCTTTGGGGTCCAATCTGAGACCCCAGAGAGACCTCAGGCTCCACCTCAGCGCCCCCAACGCCCCCAATCCCTCCACCCCCGGGGGTATTTCAGGACCACCGCCCCCCTCCCTTCCCACCAGCACCCAATTAAGCCTTTTTAGGGCCGGGGGGGGGTTCTGATACCCCTGATCCCCCCCCAACCCCGCTAATCAGGGCTCGGGGGCGATTAAGACCCCCCGAAAGCCGCTTGCCGGGCGCCTAAGCCCGGCTTGGCCAGCGCCGGCCGCCGGATGAGCCCAGCTCAGCCGCGCTTTGCCTCCTGAGCCCCGATTATTGGGGGGGGGTCCCATCCGCCCCCCGCCCTATAAAGCCTCCGTCCCGTCGTCCCCCGCCCCGTCGCCGTCCCCGTCGTCACCCCCGTGTCACCGCCGCCATGCAGAAGTCGCGGGAGATGCGGGACGAGCTCCCCGAGGATTTCTACATCCCCATGACGCTGGACACGCCCAACATCACCGCCCTGAGCCCCTTCCTGGTGCCCCAGACCCACCTGGGCAGCCCCGGCATCTTCAAGGCCATGGCGGCGTTCATGTTCATGCTGATCGCGCTGGGGCTGCCCATCAACGGCCTCACCATCGTCTGCACGGCCAAGTACAAGAAGCTGCGCTCGCACCTCAACTACATCCTGGTCAACCTGGCCGTGGCCAACCTGCTGGTCATCTGCGTGGGCTCCACCACCGCCTTCTACAGCTTCTCGCAGATGTACTTCGCCCTGGGGCCCATGGCCTGCAAGATCGAGGGCTTCGCGGCCACGCTGGGCGGTGAGGGAGGGGGGGGAAGGGTGGGGTTTTTTGGGGGTGGTGGGGGTGGGGGGTGTGGTTGTGAGGTCGTTGTGGTTTGGGGGTGTTGGGTGTGGGGACGTGGGGTGTGTGGGGTATTGGGTCTGGGGGCGTTGGGTGTGTGGGACGTTGGGTCTGGGGGCGTTGGGTGTGTGGGACGTTGGGTTTGGGGATGTTTGGTGTGTGGGGTATTGGGTCTGGGGGCGTTGGGTGTGTGGGACATTGGGTTTGGGGACGTTGGTGTGTGGGACGTTGGGTCTGGGGACGTTGGGGCACAGGGCCACCATGACCTGGGGACATTGGGTGTGTGGGACACGGGGCACAGGGTCACCATGGTCTGAGGACATTGGGTCTGGGGACGCTGGACATGGGGGATGTAGGGTAGAAGGTCACCATGGTCTGGGGATGTTGGGTCTGGGGACGTTAGGTGTGTGGGACATTGGGTCTGGGGACATGGGGTGTGTGGGATGTTGGGTCTGGGGACATGGGGTGTGTGGGATGTTGGGTCTGGGGACGTGGGGTGTGTGGGACATGGGGCACAAGGTCCCTGTGGCCTGGGGACATTGAATTTGGGGACGTTGGGTGTGTAGAACATGGGGCATAAGGTCACTGTGGCCTGGGGACATTGGGTCTGGGGACGTTGGACATGAGGGATGAGGGGTAGAAGGTCACCATGGTCTGGGGACATTGGGTCTGGGGATGTGGCGTGTGTGGGACACTGGGTCTGGGGACGTTGGGTGTGTGGGACATGGGGCAGAAAGTCCCCATGGGCTGGGGACCTTGAATTTGGGGACACTGGGTGTGTAGAACACGGGGCACAAGGTCACCGTCACCTGGGGACATTGGGTCTGGGGACATGGGGTGTGTGGGACGTGGGGCACAAGGTCACCATGGCCTGGGGACATTGAATTTGGGGACACTGGGTGTGTGGGATGTGGGGCGCAAGGTCACCGTGACCTGGGGACATTGAGTCTGGGGATGTTGGACATGAAGGATGTGGGGTAGAAGGTCACCATGGTCTGGGGACATCGGGTGTGGGGACGTTTGGTGTGTGAGATGTTTGGTCTGGGGACATTGGGTGTGTGGGACATGGGGCACAAGGTCCACATGGTATGGGGACATTGGGTCTGGGGACATTGGTGTGTGGGACATTGCATTTGGGGACTTTGGGTGGGTGGGATGTGGGGCGCAAGGTCACTGTGACCTGGGGACATTGGGTGTGGGGATGTTGCACATGGGGGATGGGGGGTAGAAGGTCGCTGTGGTCTGGGGATGTTGGGTCTGGGGACGTTGGGTGTGTGGGACGTGGGGCACAAGGTCACCGTGACCTGGGGACATTGGGCCTGGGGATGTTGGACATGGGGTAGAAGGTCACCACGGTCTGGGGACATCGAATGTGGGGACGTTGGGTGTGTGGGACATGGGCTACAAGGTCACCATGGCCTGGGGACGTTGGGTCTGGGGATGTTGGACATGAGGGATGTGGGGCACAAGGTCACCATGGCCTTGAGGTGTTGGCTTTGGGGACATTGAGTTTGAGGACATTGGGTCTGGGGACATTGGTGGTGTGGGGACATGGGGCTGAAGGTCACCATGGCCTGAGGACATCGGGCGTGGGGACAGCTGGCCGAGGAGCACTGGCTCCTCATGTCTCCCAGACATTGCGTGTGGGGTCACTGGATGTGGGGACAACGGGCTGGGGGGCACTGGGTGTGGGACATTGGGTCATGACAGGGATGTCACCCGTGTCCCTGTCCCCAGGCATGGTGTCCCTGCGGTCCCTGGCCGTGGTGGCCATGGTGACAGGGATGTCACCCGTGTCGCTGTCCCCAGGCATGCTGTCCCTGTGGTCCCTGGCCATGGTGGCCATGGTGGCCATGGTGACAGGGATGTCACCCGTGTCGCTGTCCCCAGGCATGGTGTCCCTGTGGTCCCTGGCCGTGGTGGCCATGGTGACAGGGATGTCACCCGTGTCGCTGTCCCCAGGCATGGTGTCCCTGTGGTCCCTGGCCGTGGTGGCCATGGTGGCCATGGTGACAGGGATGTCACCCGTGTCGCTGTCCCCAGGCATGGTGTCCCTGTGGTCCCTGGCCGTGGTGGCCATGGTGGCCATGGTGACAGGGATGTCACCCGTGTCGCTGTCCCCAGGCATGGTGTCCCTGTGGTCCCTGGCCGTGGTGGCCATGGTGACAGGGATGTCACCCGTGTCCCTGTCCCCAGGCATGGTGTCCCTGTGGTCCCTGGCCGTGGTGGCCTTCGAGCGCTTCCTGGTGATCTGCAAGCCCCTGGGCAACTTCACGTTCCGGGGCAGCCACGCCGTGCTGGGCTGTGCCATCACCTGGATCTTCGGCCTCATCGCCTCCGTGCCCCCCATCTTCGGCTGGAGCAGGTCCGGGGGGCTCCGGGGGTCCTGGGGGGGCCCTGGGGGGGTCGGGGGTCCTGGGGTGGCCACGGTGTCCCCAAGGTTTGGGGTTCCGGTGGGAGTTGGGGGTCCCTGAGGGTCAGGGATCTGCAGAAGGTTGGGGGTCCCAGGAGGGTCAGGGGTCCCAGAGAGGGTTGGGGGTCCTGGGAGGGAGCCGGGGGTCCCAGGGGGGTTCGGGGGTCCCGTGTTGCCCTCCCCAGGTCCATCCCCGAGGGGCTGAGGAGCTCCTGGGGGTGAGGGTCCTGGGAATTTTCAGGGATTTGAGGGTCCCCGGGGAGTTTGCTGATCCCTGGGGGTCCCGGAGAGGTCCGGGGGTCCCGCGGCAGTGCCCACCCCCCTGTGCCCCCTCCCGAGGTCCATCCCGAGGGGCTGCGGAGCTCCCGGGGAGGATTTTCAGTGGTTTTGGGGTCCGAGGGGAGTCTGCTGACCCCGGGCTGGGTCCGGGGGTCCCGGGCTGGGTCCGGGGGTCCCGGGGGCGGTTCGGGGGTCCCGGGCTGGGTCTGGGGATCCCGGGGGCGGTCCAGGGGTCCCGGGGGCGGTCCGGGGGCCCCTTAGCCATGCGCCGCCCCCTCCCCAGGTCCACCCCGAGGGGCTGCGGAGCTCCCGGGATTGCCGATCCCGGGGGAGTTTTCAATGATTTTGGGGTCCCGGGCTGGGTCCGGGGGTCCCGAGGGCGGTTCGGGGGTCCCGGGGGCGGTCCGGGGGTCCCTTAGCCATGCGCCGCCCCCTCCCCAGGTCCATCCCGAGGGGCTGCGGAGCTCCCGGGATTGCCGATCCCGGGGGAGTTTTCAATGATTTTGGGATCCCGGGCTGGGTCCGGGGGTCCCGGGCTGGGTCCGGGGGTCCCGGGGGCGGTCCGGGGGTCCCTTAGCCATGCGCCGCCCCCTCCCCAGGTACATCCCCGAGGGGCTGCAGTGCTCGTGCGGCCCGGACTGGTACACGACGGACAACAAATGGAACAACGAGTCCTACGTGATCTTCCTCTTCTGCTTCTGCTTCGGCTTCCCCCTGACCGTCATCGTCTTCTCCTACGGGCGGCTGCTGCTCACCCTGCGCGCGGTGAGGAGATTTGGGGGTCCCTGGGGGTCCTGGGGGACTCTGGGGGTCTTGGGGAGCTCGGGGGGCTCGGGGAGCACAGGCTCCCCACCATCCTCGTCCTCTCCTACGGGCGGCTGCTGCTCACCCTGTGTGTGGTGAGGAGATTTGGGGGTCCTGGAGGGGTCCTGGAGGGTTCCCGGGGGGTTTCGGGGGTCCCGCGGGGCTTTGGGGGTCCCGGGGGGCTCGGGGGGGCTCGGGGAGCACAGGCTCCTCACCATCCTCGTCCTCTCCTACGGGCGGCTGCTGCTCACCCTGTGTGCGGTGAGGAGATTTGGGGGTCCTGAAGGGGTCCTGGGGGTCCCTGGGGGTCCCGGGGGGTTTCGGGGGTCCCGGGGGTCTCGGGGGGCTCAGGGGGAACACGGTTCATTGGGGGGTACACGGCTTTATTGGGGTACGCGGTTATTGGGGGCGCAGGGCAGGAGGGGTCCCGTGGGTGGGTGGTCCTTGGGGGGACCCCAAAGCAGGGGGGGCTCCCTGGGGGTCAGCGCTGGGGGTCTGAGACCCCCCGTGAGACCCTCGAGCCTGAGAGCGCCCCCCATGGGTCACTGCCATGGTTCAGTCCCCTGATGTGACTTCATATGTGACCCATAACTGACCCCATATGTGACCCCATAACTGACCCCATAGCTGACCCCATAACTGACCCATAACTGACCCATAGCTGACCCCATAACTGACCCATAACTGACCCATAACTGACCCCATAACTGACCCCATAACTGACCCATAACTGACCCATAACTGACCCCATAACTGACCCATAACTGACCCATAACTGACCCATAACTGACCCATAGCTGACCCATAACTGACCCATAACTGACCCCATAACTGACCCATAACTGACCCATAACTGACCCATAGCTGACCCCATAACTGACCCATAACTGACCCCATAACTGACCCATAGCTGACCCCATAACTGACCCATAACTGACCCATAACTGACCCATAGCTGACCCATAACTGACCCATAACGGACCCATAACTGACCCATAGCTGACCCCATAACTGACCCTATAACTGACCCCATAACTGACCCATAACTGACCCATAACTGACCCATAGCTGACCCATAACTGACCCATAACTGACCCCATAACTGACCCCATAACTGACCCCATATGTGACCCCATAACTGACCCATAACTGACCCATAACTGACCCCATAACTGACCCCATAACTGACCCATAACTGACCCATAACTGACCCATAACTGACCCCATAACTGACCCCATAACTGACCCATAACTGACCCATAACTGACCCATAGCTGACCCCATAACTGACCCATAACTGACCCATAACTGACCCCATAACTGACCCCATAACTGACCCATAACTGACCCATAACTGACCCCATAACTGACCCATAACTGACCCATAACTGACCCATAACTGACCCATAGCTGACCCATAACTGACCCATAACTGACCCCATAACTGACCCATAACTGACCCATAACTGACCCATAGCTGACCCCATAACTGACCCATAACTGACCCATAACTGACCCATAGCTGACCCATAACTGACCCATAACGGACCCATAACTGACCCATAGCTGACCCATAACTGACCCATAACGGACCCATAACTGACCCCATAACTGACCCATAACTGACCCATAACGGACCCATAACTGACCCCATAACTGACCCATAGCTGACCCATAACTGACCCATAGCTGACCCCATAACTGACCCATAGCTGACCCATAACTGACCCATAACTGACCCATAGCTGACCCATAACTGACCCATAGCTGACCCATAACTGACCCATAACTGACCCATAACTGACCCCATAACTGACCCATAACTGACCCATAGCTGACCCCATAACTGACCCATAACTGACCCATAACTGACCTCATATGTGACCCCATAACTGACCCATAACTGACCTATGACTGACCCCATAACTGACCCATAACTGATCCATAATTAACCCCATAATTGACCCGTACCTGACCCCATATTCCTCCCATATCCCCCTTACATCTGATCCCCTATCTGACCCCACATCTTACCCCCCATATCCCCCTATATCCGACCCCACATCTTATCCCCCTTATCTTCCCTATATCTGACCCCACACCCCCCATATCTGACCCCATAACTGACCCATAACTGACCCTATGACTGACCCCATATCCCCCATCTTATCCCCAGTATTCCCCATACCTTATTCCCCCATATCTCCCTTATCTAACCCTGTATCTTCCCCTTATCTAACCCCATATCCCCCCATATCTGACCCCACATCCCCTATATCTGACCCCATATCCCCCCCACTTCCCCCCATACCTGACCCCATATCCCCCCCAATTTCCCCCCATATCACCCCCTATATCTGATCCCCTATCTGACCCCATATCTTATCCCGCATACCCCCCCATATCTGACCCCTTATCCCCCCTATATCTGACCCCATATCCCCCCCATATCTGACCCCATATCCCCCATACTTTATCCCCCACATCCCCCCTATATCTGACCCCTTATCCCCCCATACCCTATCCCCCATATCCCCCCATACCCTATCCCCCATATCCCCCATATATGACCCCACATCTCCCCCACATCCCTCCTATATCTGACCCCATATCCCCCCATATCTGACCCCACATCCCCCATATCTAACCCCACATCTCCCCCATATCTGACCCCATATCCCCCCCATTTTCCCCCCACATCCCCCATATCTGAACCCATATCCTCCCATATCTAACCCCATATCCCCCCATATCTGACCCCACATCCCCCATATCTGACCCGCATCCCCCTATATCTGACCCCATATCCCCCCATACCCTATCCCCCGTCTCCCCCATATATGACCCCACATCCCCCCCACATCCCCCATATCTAACCCCATATCCCCCCCATATCTGACACCACACCCCCATATCTAACCCCCTCTCCCCCCCATATCTGGCCCCATATTCCCCCCACATCTGACCCCATATCCTCCCATATCTAACCCCGTATCTCCCCTATATCTGACCCCACATTCCCCATATCTAACCCCACATCCCCCCCATATCTGACCCCATATCCCCCATTTCCCCCCAACCTTCCCCATATCTAACCCCACATCCCCCCATACCTGACCCTACCTCCCCCCCATATCTGACCGCGCGCTGTCCCCGCCGTCCCGCAGGTGGCCAAGCAGCAGGAGCAGTCTGCCACCACGCAGAAGGCGGAGCGGGAGGTGACCAAGATGGTGGTGGTGATGGTTTTGGGGTTCCTGGTGTGCTGGGCGCCCTACACCATCTTCGCGCTCTGGGTGGTGACACACCGGGGACGTCACTTCGACGTCGGCCTGGCCTCCATCCCCTCCGTCTTCTCCAAGGCCTCCACCGTCTACAATCCCATCATCTACGTCTTCATGAACAAGCAGGTGGGGACACGGGGACAGCAGGGACAGTGGGGACAGTGGGGACAGTGGGGACAGTGGGGGTAGTGGGGGACATAGGGACAGTGGGTGTGATGGGGACAATGGGGCAGTGGGCGTGATGGGGACAATGGGGCAGTGGGGGTGATGGTGGCATCTACACCTTCATGAACAAGCAGGTGGGGACACGGGGACAGCAGGGACAGTGGGGACAGTGGGGACAGTGGGGGACATAGGGACAGTGGGTGTGATGGGGACAATGGGGCAGTGGGGGTGATGGTGGCATCTGCACCTTCATGAACAAGCAGGTGGGGACACGGGGACAATGGGGACAGTGGGCGCGATGGTGGCAATAGGGCAGTGGGGACAATGGGGGACACGGGGACAATGGGGACAGTGGGACGATGGGGGCAATAGGGCAGTGGGGGTGATGGGGACATGGGGACAATGGGGACAGTGGGACGATGGGGGCAATAGGGCAGTGGGGGTGATGGGGACAGAGGGGACAATGGGGACAGAGGGGACAATGGGGTAATGGGACAGTGGGGGTGATGGGAATCTTGCTGTGGGTCTGCAGGTCCATTTGTGGGTCTGGGGTCTCTATGGTTTTGGGGTCCCTCTCTAGGCGGTGGGTCCTGTTATGGGTCTGGGGTCCTGCTATGGGTCTGGGGGAGGGGTCTCTCCGTGGGTCTGGGGTCTCCCTTGCACTGACCCCCCCCCGCAGTTCCACTCCTGCAGTGCCGGAGCCCCTTCAGCTCTGGGGTCTCTCTGTGGGTCTGCGGTCCTGCTATGGGTCCGGGGGTCCCGCTGTGGGTCTGGGGTCACTCTGTGGGTCTGGGGTCTCTCTTTAACCCCCTCCCCCCCGCGGTTCCGCTCCTGCATGCTCAAGCTCGTGTTCTGCGGCCGGAGCCCCTTTGAGTCTGGGGTCTCTCTGTGGGTCTGGGGGTGTCCCCATGGGTCCCGCTGTGGGTCTGGGGTCTCTCTATGGGTCTGGGGTCTCTCTTTAACCCCTTCCCCCCCGCAGTTCTGCTCAAGCTCATGTCCTGTGGCCAGAGCCCCTTTGGGTCTGGGGTCTCTCTGTGGGTCCGGGGGTGTCCGTATGGGTCCCGCTGTGGGTCTGGGGTCTGTCCGTGGGTCTGGGGTCTCTCTTTAACCCCCTCCCCCCCGCAGTTCCGCTCCTGCATGCTCAAGCTCGTGTTCTGCGGCCGGAGCCCCTTCGGGGACGACGACGACGTGTCGGGCTCGTCGCAGGCCACGCAGGTGTCCTCGGTGTCCTCCAGCCAGGTGTCCCCAGCGTAGGGCGCGACCCCCGCGGGCTGCCCCACAGCGCGCTGGGCCCCACGGCGGGGCTGCCCCACAGCGGCCTCGGCCCTACATCGGGTTCTGCCCTATGGGGGCTGTGCCCCATGGAGAGCACTGCCCCATATCGGGCTCTGCCCCATATTGGGTTGTGCCCCATATCGGGCTCTGCCCCACAGCGGTGTTGCCCCATGGCTGTGCCCCACATCGGGCTCTGCCCCACAGCGGGCTCTGCCCTATGGCAGCTCTGCCCCACAGCTCTGCCCCACATGGGGCTCGGCCCTATATCGGGTTCTGCCCTATGGGGGCTGTGCCCCACGGAGGGCTCTGCCCCATATGGGGCTCTGCCCCACAGCGGTGCTGCCGCACATTGGGCTCTGTCCTGTGGAGGGCTCTGCCCCACGGCGGTGCTGCCCCGCGGCTCTGCCCCACATCGGGCTCAGCCCCATGGCAGGTTCAGCCCCACATCGGGCTCTGCCCCATATCGGCCTCAGCCCCATGGCACCGCTGCCCCGCGGCTCTGCCCCACATTGGGCTCTACCCTATGGTGGCTCAGCCCCATGTCAGCTCTGCCCCACATCGGGCTCTGCCCCATATCGGCCTCAGCCCCATGGCACCACTGCCCCGCGGCTCTGCCCCACACCGGGCTCCGCCCCACGGCTCTGCCCCACGGCTCTGCCCCACACCGGGCTCTGCCCCACGGCTCTGCCCCACACCGGGCTCTGCCCCACGCCGGTCTCTGCCCCACACCGCGCTCAGCCCCACGGCAGCTCTGCCCCCCGGCCGCCCGCTGTGGGGCAGCCCCACAGCTCCGTTGTACATAACCCCTCCCCCCCCATTAAACACTGGAGACGCAACCGCCGCCTCTGCTTTGGGGCCGCCCCACAAGTGCCCCACAAGTGCCCCACAAGTGCCCCACAAGTGTCTCTCAAGTGCCCCCAGCCCCACAAGTGCCCCCCAGATGCTGCACAAGTGCTACACAAGTGCCCCACAAGTGCCTCCCAAGTGCCCCCAAATGTCCCCAAGTACCCACAAGTGCCCCAAGGGTGCCCCACAAGTGCCCCCAAATACCGCACAAGTGCCCCCCAAGTGCCCCCGCAGTGCCCACAAGTGCTCTGCAAGTGTCCCCAGCCCCACGAGTGCCCCCGAAGTGTTCCAGCAGTGCCCCACAAGTGGCCCTGCAGTGCCCCACAAGTGCCCCCTGCCCCCCAGGTGCCCCGCAGTGCCCCCCAAGTGCCCCGCAGTGCCCCCCAGGTGCCCCGCAGTGCCCCACAAGTGCCCCGCAGTGCCCCCCAAGTGCCCCGCAGTGGGGCGCGCGGCCGAGTTCTGCCAGTAGTGAGCTTTTTTCCAGGAAAAAGTTCAGAACTAGCGGAATTCCGGCCGCACGGCCCGGGGGACACGCGGGGGACACCCACGGGGACACTCCATGGGGGACACCCACGGGGACACCACGGGACACCCACGGGGACACCCACGGGGGACACTCCATGGGGGACACCCACGGGGAGGGGGAAACACGGGGTAGAATCGCGGGGGACAAGCAGGAGACACCCACGGGGACACGCGGGGGACACACACACACACGGGGGACACCCACGGGGACACCCATGGGGTGGAATCACGGAGGACAAGAGGGGGACAGCCGTGGAGGGACACCCGTGGGGGACAAACACGGGAGAGAAACACGGGAGGGAAACACGGGGGACACGCGGGGGACATACACGGGGACACCCACACGCGGGGACACTCCATAGGGGACACCCACGGGACATCCACGGGGACATCCCATGGGGGGAAACACGGGAGGGAAACACGGGGGACAAGCGGGGGACACCCACGGGGGGACATCAATGAGGACATGCACGGGGACACGCGGGGGACACCCCATGGGGGACAGCCACAGGGACAAGCAGGGGACACCCATGGGGACACCCACACGCGGGGACACTCCATGGGGACACCCACGGGGTAGAATTGCCGGGGACAAGCGGGGGACACTCACGGAGGGACACCCATGGGGGACAAACACGGGGGACACTCCATGGGGGACACCCACGGGGACACCATGGGACACCCACGGGGGGGAAACACGGGGGGAAACACGGGGGGGACACGCGGGGACATCCACGGGGGACACCCAAGGGTGGAGAGCCATGGAGGACACTCCACGGGAGGTAAATATGGGGGACAAGCCGGGGGACACCCAGAGGGACACGCGGGGACATCCACGCGACACCGACAGGGACACCCCATGGGGGGAAACACGCGAGGGAAACACGGGGGACAAGCGGGGACACCATGGGACACCCACGGGGACACCATGGGACACCCACGGGACATCCCATGGGGGGGAAACACGGGAGGGAAACACGGGGGACAAGAGGGGACACCCACGGGGGCACCATGGGACACCCACGGGGAGGACAACCACGGGAGGGAGACACGGGGACACCCAGGGGGACAAGCGAGTGACACACAAGTGAGTGACACCCACGGGGCCACCCCACGGCGTCCCCGCACAACGGCAGGGGAGCCCCACGGCACCCGCAGTGACCCACGGCGACCAACGGCACCGCCGATGGCCCTTGGTGGCCCCACAGCAGCCCCACGGCACCCCAAAGTGACCCACGGCACTCACCGGTGGCCCTTGGTGGCCCCACAGCAGCCCCGCGGTGACCCACGGCACTCACCGGTGGCCCTTGGTGGCCCCACAGCGGCTCGTGGTGGCCCCAGAGCACTCCACGGTGACCCCCGGCAGCCCCACGGTGACCCCACAGACCCCCAAAGTGACCCACGGCAGCCCCACGGTGACCCCACAGACCCCCAAAGTGACCCACGGCAGCCCCACGGTGACCCCACAGACCCCCAAAGTGACCCGCGGCACTCACCGGTGGCCCCACAGCAGCCCCACGGTGACCCACGGCACTCACCGGTGGCCCTTGGTGGCCCCAGGCCGCTCGCGGTGGCCCCACAGACCCCCCCCAGCCCCACTCGCGCCCCCCCAGCCCCACGGAGCCCCCAACCCCCCCAAAGCACTTACCGTGTGGGAGGGGCAGAGATGGGGAGTGGGGGCCACCGCCCCCTCCCTTTGCCCCCCATGTGGGGGTCCCGCCGCCCCCCGACCCAATCCCATCCCCCGGAACTGCCCCAGAGACCCCCGGATCCCCCAAAGCCTCCTCAGGATCCCCCCAGGGACCCCAGAACGGCCCCAAAATCCCTCCAGAGACCCCCAGAACTGCTACAAAACGGCCCCAAAATCCCTCAGAATTACCCCAAAACGGCCCCAAAACCTCTCAGAACTGCCCCAAAATCGTCCCCGACCACCCCCCCGAGCCCCCCAGACCACCCAGACCCCCTCAGAGCCCCCCAGAGGCCCCAAAAGCCCCACAGAATCCCCCCAGAGACCCCCACCACCCCTCAGAACCGCCCCAGAGCTCCTCAGACCAGCCCGAACCGCCCCAAAATCCCTCGGAACTGCCCCAAATCCGCTGCAAACCACCCCCCAGAGCCCCCCGGAGACCCCCAGAGCCGCCCCGAGACCCCCAGAGCCCCCAGACCCTCCTAGAGCCCCCCAGAACCACCCCAGAGCCCCTGCAAGCCCCCCCGACCCGCCCCAAAACCCCTCCGACCCGCCCCAAACCCCCTCAGAACCGCCCCACAACTACCCCAGACCCCTCCCCAGGACCCCCAGACCCCCCAGCACTGCCCCAGATCCCCCCCGGAGCCCCCCGGAGCCCCCCAGCTTCTCTGTCCGCCGCTCCGCGCCCCCTTTTCCCCGGGGGGGGATTAAAGTTTCCGTGTCCCCCCTAATCGGACTCCCCCGGGGCGACCCGAAAATCCCGGGATTAGGGGGGGGGCAGCTCCGGCCCCCCCCGGGGGCGGATTAAGGTCAGGCCTGGGGGGCCCTTCTGGGGTGACCCCCCCGGGGAGCGCCCCCAAACCCCCGCACCCCCCGGGACCCCCCGAGGGTGCGGAACTGGGGGGGGGGCGCACCCCAGGACCCCCAAATTGGGGCCCTCCCCTCGTTAATCCGCACCCCCCCCCGGGTTAATTGCTAATTAGGGCTGCGGCTATTTCGGGGGGCGGGGGGGCTCCCCCCGTGCCCCACTTGGCCCCGAGCCGGAGCCCCCCGTGATGTAACGGCCCCGTGACCCCGATCCGGGGGGCTCGGGGGGGCCCGACCCCCGAAATGTGGGTCAGGAGGGGGCCGGGACCCCCCGATGTGGGGCAGGACACCCCAATGTGGGGCAGAAGCTCCATGGGGGGCAGGAGGAGGCTCCTGACCCCGCTATGGGGCGGGAGAGGTCCGGGACCCCCAAATGTGGGGCAGGACACCGATGTGGGTCAGGAGGGGGCCCCGAGCCCTCGATGTGGGGCAGGACCTCCATGTGGGGCAGGAGGAGGCTCCTGACCTCGCTATGGGGCAGGAGAGGTCCGGGACCCCCCGATGTGGGGCAGAACCCCCCGATGTGGGGCAGAACGTCCTGGTGTGGGGCAGGACCTCGGTGTGGGTCAGGAGGGGGCCCCGAGCCCCAGGTGTGGGGCAGGATACCCCAATGTGGGGCAGGACCTCGATGTGGGTCAGGAGGGGTTCCCGAGCCCCCGATGTGGGGCAGGGGCTCCATGTGGGGCAGGAGGGGGCCGAGACCCCCTGGTGTGGGGCAGAACACCCCGATGTGGGGCAGGATCTCTATGTGGATTAGGAGGGGGCCGGGACCCCCCGATGTGGGTCAGAACCCCCGATGTGGGGCAGGACACCCCAATGTAGGGCAGGACCCCGATGCGGGTCAGGAGGGGGCCGGGACCCCCAATGTGGGTCAAAACCCCCGATGTGGGGCAGGACCCCGATGTGGGTCAAGAGGGGGCCCCGAGCCCCAGGTGTGGGGCAGGACACCCCAAAGGGGGCAGGACCCCGATGTGGGTCAGGAGGGGGCCGGGACCCCTCGATGTGGGGCAGGACACCCCAATGTGGGGCAGGAGCTCCATGTGGAGCAGGAGGAGGCTCCTGACCCCGCTATGGGGCGGGAGAGGTCCGGGACCCCCAAATGTGGGGCAGAACCCCGCGATGTGGGGCAGGACCTCGATGTGGGTCAGGAGGGGGCCCCGAGCCCCAGGTGTGGGGCAGGACCCCCCAATGTAGGGCAGGACCCTGATGTGCGGCAGGAGGGTCCAGGACCCCCCAGTGTGGGGCAGAACCCCCCGATGTGGGGCAGGGGCTCCATGTGGGTCAGGAGGGGACCCCGAGCCCCAGGTGTGGGGCAGGACCCCGGTATGGGATAAGAGGGAGGTCGGGACCCCGATGTGGGGCAGAAGGGGGGAGGGACACCCCGCTATGGGGCAGGAGTGGTTCACAACCCCAATGTGGGGCGGGAGTGGGTCAGGACCCCGGTGTGGGGCAGGAGTGGGTCAGGACCCCGATGTGGGGCAGGAGGGGGTCCGGACTCCGATGTGGGGCAGGAGCGGGTCAGGACCCCGCCATGGGGCGGGAAGGGGGCCACGACCTCGATGTGGGGTCCAGGGGGCGTCAGAACCCCGGTGTGGGTCAGGAGGGGATGAGGTTCCCGCTATGGGGTGGAAGTGGGTCAGGACCCCGATGTGGGATTAGAGGGAGGTCGGGACCCCGCTGTGGGGCAGAATGGGGAATCGACACCCCCATGTGGGGCAGGAGTGGGCCACACCCCCATGTGGGGCAGGAGGAGATCACGACCCCAATGTGGGGCAAAAGGAGGGCTCGACACCCCCCTGTGGGGCAGGAGGGGGTCCGGACCCCGCTATGGGGCAGGAGTGGGTCCGGACCCCGCTATGGGGCAGGAGTGGGTCCGGACCCCGCTATGGGGCAGGAGGGGGTCCGGACCCCGCTATGGGGCAGGAGGGGGTCCGGACCCCGATGTGGGGCAGGGTCTGGCTGTGCCACATCCCGGAGGGGTGGCGCTGCTTCTGGGGGGCTCAGTCCCCCAAGTTGTGGGTCTGGGGGGTCCCGGGGGTTTCTGAAGGCGCAGGTTTCGGTCCCGGGGGTCCCGTTCGGATCCCGGGGGTCCCGTTCGGATCTCGGGGGGGCTGTTGGGGTCCCGGGGGGGCGGAAATTGCCCGGGAAATGTCGGGCTGGGGGCAATTAACGCTGAGGTTTTTGGGGGTCCCGGGGGTCTCCGGAGATGCCGATTTCAATCCCGGGGATCCCGTTCGGATCCCGGGGGTCCCGTTCGGATCTCGGGGGTCCCGTTCAGATATCGAGGGATCTGTTTGGATGCCGGGGGGGCCAATTTGGGTCCCGGGGGGGCAGAAATTGTCCCAGAAACGTCGGGCTGGGGACAACTAACGCTGTGTTTTTGGGGGTCCCGGGGGTCCCAGGGGTTTCCGGAAGTGCCGATTTCAATCCCGGGGGTCCCGTTGTGATGCCGGGGGGGCTCTCAGGACCCCGAGGGGCTGTTTGGATGCCCGGGGGCCAATTTGGGTCCCGGGGGGGGGGACAGAAATTCTCCAAGAAACGTCGGGCTGGGGGCAATGGACGCTGTGGTTTTGGGGGTCCCGGGGGTCCCGGGGGTTTCCGGAGGTGCCGATTTCAATCCCGGGGGTCCCGTTCGGATCTCGGGGGTCCCGTTCGGATATCGAGGGATCTGTTTGGATGCCGGGGGGGCCAATTTGGGTCCCGGGGGGGCAGAAATTGTCCCAGAAACGTCGGGCTGGGGACAACTAACACTGCGGTTTTGGGGGTCCCGGGGGTCCCGGGGGTTTCCGGAAGTGCCGATTTCAATCCCGAGGGTCCCGTTGTGATCCCGGGGGGGCTCTCAGGACCCCGAGGGGCTGTTTGGATGCCGGGGGGCCAATTTGGGTCCCGGGGGGGACAGAAATTCTCCAAGAAACGTCGGGCTGGGGACAACTAACACTGCGGTTTTGGGGGTCCCGGGGGTTTCTGGGAGTCCCAGGGGTTTCCGGAAGTGCCGATTTCGATCTCGGGGGTCCATTTCAGATCCCGGGGGGGGCTCTCAGGACCCCAGGGGGCTGTTTGGATCCCTGGGGGCCAATTTGGGTCCCGGGGGGGCAGAAATTGTCCCAGAAACGTGGGGCTGGGGGCAACTAACGCTGTGTTTTTGGGGGTCCCGGGGGTCCCGGGGGTTTTCGGAGGTGCCGATTTCAATCCCGAGGGTCCCGTTGTGATCCCGGGGGGGCTCTCAGGACCCCAGGGGGCTGTTTGGATCCTCGGGGGCCAATTTGGGTCCCGGGGGGGACAGAAATTCTCCAAGAAACGTCGGGCTGGGGACAATGGACGCTGTGTTTTTGGGGGTCCCGGGGGTCCCGGGGGTTTCCGGAGGTGCCGATTTCAATCCCGGGGGTCCCGTTCGGATCCCGGGGGGGCTCTCAGGACCCCGGGGGGGCCCGGCCCAGGAAGCAGCGGGGGATTAGCGCTGGCGTCAATCCCATCAGCTCACCCCGGCTGCTCAGGTGAGGCCGGGCCGCCCCCCCGCCCCGGGCCCTCTTTCCGCGGATCCCCGCGGCCCCAATTAAGGGCTCAAGGATGGGATTTTGGGGGGGGGCCCGGGCTAATCCGGGGGCGGGGGGGGGGTATAAGAGCAGGGGGGCGCGGGCGGCCCGGGCAGTGGCGCTGGTGGCACCTGGGGACCATGGCGACGAACGTTTGGGACGGGGCGGTGTTCGCCGCGCGCCGGCGCCACGACGACGATGACACCACGCGCGACAGCATCTTCACCTACACCAACAGCAACAACACGCGCGGTGAGCGGCCGGGGACAGCGGGGGACAGCGGGGGACAGCGGGGGACAGCGGGGGACACGGGGGGAGGGGGTCGGGGGCGTTTTGGGGGAGTTTTGAGGAGTTTTGGGGTCAATGATTGACCTGCGCCAAGCGATGTCGATGTTAGTGATGTGTGCGGTGGAGACACTGGGGGACACTGAGGGACACTGGGGGACATGAGGGGACACAGAGAGACGTGAGGGGACATGAGGGGACACAAGCGGAGGATTTTGGGGGAGTTTTGTGGTGTTTTGGGGTCAATGATTGACCGACGCCACGCAATACTGATACTAGTGACGCATGCAGTGGAGACATTGGGGGACACTGAGGGACACTGAGGGACACTGGGGGACACAGAAGGATGTGAAGGGACATGAGGGGACACAAAGGGACATGAGGGGACACAAGGGAAGTGTTTCTGGGGAGTTTTGGGGTCAACGATTGACCTACGCCACGCAATACTAACATTAGTGACACGTGCGGTGGAGACATTGGGGGACACTGAGGGACACTGGGGGACATCAGGGGACACAGAGAGACATGAGGGGACATGAGGGGACACAGAGAGATGTGAGGGGACTTGAGGGGACACAAGGGAAGCATTTTGGGGAGTTTTGGGGTCAACGATTGACCTACGCCGATCAATGCTGATGTTAGTGACGCGTGCGGTGGAGACATTGGGGGACACTGAGGGACACTGGAGGACATGAGGGGACACAGAGGGACATGAGGGGACACAGAAGGACGGGAAGGGACATGAGGGGACACAAGCAGAGGATTTTGGGGGAGTTTTGTGGGGTTCTGGGGTGTTTTTGGGTCGGTGATCAAGCTACGCCAACGGTAGCGACGCACGCAGTAAAGATGTTGGGGACATTGGGGGACATCAAGGGACACAGAGAGGCATGAAGGGACATGAGGGGACATGAGGGGACACAGAGGGACATGAGGGGACACAAGGGAAGGATTTTGGGGGAGTTTTGTGGGGTTTTGGGGTCAATGATCGACCTATGCCACATGATACCGACATTGGCGATGCGTGTCCTGGAGACGTTGGGGGACACTGGGGGACATGAGGGGACATGAGGGGACACAGAGGGACATGAGGGGACACGAGAGGACATGAAGGGACACGAGGAGAGCATTTTGGAAGAGCTTTGAGGTAATTTTTGGGTCAAAACCCAACCTCCACTATCGACAATTATGCACGGGGCGAGGATGGGGGGACACAAAGGACACAAGGGGACATGAGAGGACACAGACGGACATGAAAGGGACATGAAGGGACACAGATGGACATGAAAGGGACACAGGGGGACATGAGGGGAGCATTTTGGAGGAACTTTGGGGTAATTTTTGGGTCAAAACCCAACCTCCACCATCAACAACAACGCACGGGGTGAGGACGGGGGGGACACAGACGGACACGAGGGGACATGAAGGGACACAGGTGGACATCAGGGGACACGAGGGGACATGAGGGGACACGAGAGGACATGAGGGGACACGAGAGGACACGAAGGCACATGAGTGGAGCATTTTGTGGGAGCTTTGAGGTTGTTTTGGGATAAAAACCCAACCTCCACCATCGACAATAACGCTCATGGCGAGGGGGGGGGACACACGAAGGACACGAGGGGAGGACAGCAGGGGACACAAAGGACATGAGGGGACATGAGGGGACACCCGGACAGCGCTGTGACCCCGCGGCACCCCCCAGGTCCCTTCGAGGGCCCCAACTACCACATCGCCCCACGCTGGGTGTACAACCTGACGTCGCTGTGGATGATCTTCGTGGTGGTGGCCTCGGTGTTCACCAACGGGCTGGTGCTGGTGGCCACGGCCAAGTTCAAGAAGCTGCGGCACCCCCTGAACTGGATCCTGGTCAACCTGGCCGTGGCCGACCTGGGCGAGACGGTCATCGCCAGCACCATCAGCGTGGTCAACCAGATCTTCGGCTACTTCATCCTCGGCCACCCCATGTGCGTCATCGAGGGCTACACCGTCAGCGCCTGCGGTCAGTCATGGGGCGGGGGTGGGGGTGGGGTTGGGATTTGGGGTCAGTGTGGGGCTGGGGTGTAGGGTCAGTGCCTGTGGTCAGTGCCTGCGGTCAGTCATGGGGCAGGGGTGGGGGGTGGGGGTGGGATTTGGGGTCAGTGTGGGGCTGGGGTGTAGGGTCAGTGCCTGTGGTCAGTGTGGGGATGAGGATATGGGGTGTGGGATGTGGGGTGTGGGGTCAGTGTGGGGCTGGGGTGTAGGGTCAGCGCCTGCGGTCAGTCATGGGGCGGGGGTGGGGGTGGGGTTGGGATTTGGGGTCAGTGTGGGGCTGGGGTGTAGGGTCAGCGCCTGCGGTCAGTCATGGGACAGGGGGTGGGGGGAGGGGTTGGGATGTGGGGTCAGTGTGGGGCTGGGGTGTAGGGTCAGTGCCTGTGGTCAGTCATGGGACAGGGGGTGGGGGGAGGGGTTGGGATGTGGGGTCAGTGTGGGGCTGGGGTGTAGGGTCAGTGCCTGTGGTCAGCGCCTGTGGTCAGTGTGGGGATAGGGATGTGGGGTGTGGGGTCAGTGTGGGGCTGGGGTATAGGATCAGTGCTCGTGGTCAGTGTGGGGATGAGGATATGGGGTGTGGGATGTGGGGGGTGGGGTTGGTGTGGGGCTGGGATATGTGGTCAGTGCCTGTGGTCAGTCACAGGACGGGGGGTGTGGGGTCAGTGTGGGGTGTGGGCTATAGGGTCAGTGCTCGTGGTCAGTGTGGGGATGAGGATATGGGGTGTGGGATGTGGGGTGTGGGGTCAGTGTGGGGTGTGGGCTATAGGGTCAGTGCTCGTGGTCAGTGTGGGGGTTATAGGTCAAGGATGTGGGTCATGGATATAGGTCAAGGACATGGGGCTGAGACGTGGGTCAGGAATACAGGCTGGGGCTATGGGGCCGTGCCCTATGGGTCTGGGGGCTATGGGGCAGCCCCCTAACCCGCCCCGACCCCTCCGCAGGCATCACAGTGCTGTGCTCCCTGCCCCTCCTCCCATAGCAGGGACTGGGTGCTATAGGGTCCTTCTCTGTGGGGCCGTTTTCTATGGGTCTGGGGGCTATGGGGCAGTGCTCTATGGGTCTGGGGGCTATGGGGCAGCCCCCTAACCCGCCCCGACCCCTCCCCAGGCATCACAGCGCTGTGGTCGCTGGCCATCATCTCCTGAGAGCACTGGGGTTCCTCTCTGTGGGACTGCTCTCTATGGGTCTGGGGGCTATGGGACCGTGCCCTATGGGGCTCTGTGGGTCTGGGGGCTATGGGGCAGCCCCCTAACCCCCCCTAACCGCCCCCCAGGCATCACAGCGCTGTGGTCGCTGGCCATCATCTCCTGGGAGCGCTGGTTCGTGGTGTGCAAGCCTTTCGGGAACATCAAGTTCGATGGCAAGCTGGCCGTGGCCGGGGTCCTCTTCTCGTGGATCTGGTCCTGCGCCTGGACCGCGCCCCCCATCTTCGGCTGGAGCAGGTGGGGAGGGGTCCCGGGGCCGTGGGGAGGGGTCCTGGGGTGGCGCTGAGGTGACACGAGTGTCCCCAAGGTATGGGGAGCGCTCTGGGGGTGACACGAGTGTCCCCAGAGCTGTCAGATGGTCCCGAGGGCTGTCGCAGGGTACCCCCAGGTGTCCCCAAGGTGACCCGGGGGGGACACCCCGAAGTCCCCAGGCGATCCCCCGGACCTGGACCCTTCCCGGGCATTTTTGGGGGGTCCCTTTTGTCCCCTCTGATCCCCGATGTCGCCCCCTCCCCAGATAATAACCCCACAAGGTGACCCGGGGGTGACACCCCGAAGTCCCCAGGCGATCCCCCGGACCCAGACCCTCCCTGAGCATTTTTGGGGTGTCCCCCCTGACCCCGCGGTGTCCCCCCGCGCAGGTACTGGCCCCACGGGGCTGAGCCAAGTGTCCCCAAGGTGACCCAGGGGTGACACCCCGAAGTCCCCAGGGATTCCCCCGGACCCAGACCCTTCCTGGGCATTTTTGGGGTGTCCCCCTGACCCCGCGGTGTCCCCCCGCAGGTATTGGCCCCACGGGGCTGAGCCAGGTGTCCCCAAGGTGACCCAGGGGGGACACCCCGAAGTCCCCAGGGATTCCCCCGGACCCAGACCCTCCCTGAGCATTTTTGGGGTGTCCCCCCTGACCCCGCGGTGTCCCCCCCGCAGGTATTAGCCCCACGGGGCTGAGCCAGGTGTCCCCAAGGTGACCCGGGGGTGACACCCCGAAGTCCCCAGGGATTCCCCGGACCCAGACCCTTCCTGGGCATTTTTGGGGTGTCCCCCTGACCCCGCGGTGTCCCCCCGCAGGTACTGGCCCCACGGGCTGAAGACCTCGTGCGGGCCGGACGTGTTCAGCGGCAGCACGGACCCGGGGGTGCAGTCCTACATGGTGGTGCTGATGGTCACCTGCTGCTTCTTCCCGCTCGCCGTCATCATCTTCTGCTACCTGCAAGTGTGGATGGCCATCCGTGCGGTGAGGAGAGACCCCCGGGACCCCCGGCCCTCAAAAAAAAAAAAAAAAAAAAAAAAAATCGCGGATATGAAAAACCCCGGGGGAAAAAAAAAATCTGACCCCCCCAAAAAAAAAAATTAAAAAAAAAAAAAAAATCCTGGCCCTGAAAAACCCCGGGGGAAAAAAAAATCTGACCAAAAAAAAAAAATCAATCCATGTCATGAAAAAACTCCGGGGGGAAAAAAATCTGACCCAAAAAAAAAAAAAAATCCTGGCCCTGAAAAAACTCTGGGGGAAAAAAAAAATCTGACCAAAAAATAAAAAAAAAAATAAAAGAAATCCGCGGGGAAAAAATTCGGACACTGAAAAACTCCGGGAAAAAAAGATCTGACAGACACACACAAAAAAAAAATCCCGGCCCTGAAAAAACCCCAGGGAAAAAAATCTGACCCCAAAAAAAAAAAAAAGCCAGACATGAAAAAACCCCGGGGAAAAAAACCAAAATCTGATGCAAAATAAAAAAATCCCGGCCATGAAAAAACCCCGGGGGGAAAAAATCTGGGGTGGCAGCCCAGCAGAAGGAGTCACCCTTCAAACCCCCCCAGGACCCCCCAGGACCCCCCCAATCCTCTTTAACCCTTTCCTGTCCCCCCCAGGACCCCCATAACCCCTTGGTGTGCCCCCCAGGTGGCATCCCAGCAGAAGGAGTCACCCCTTACACCCCCTAGAACCCTTTCACCCCTCCCCCAGCCCCTTTAACCCCCCCAGGACCCCCCCCTAGCCAAGCCCCTCCCCCCCCGGTGGCAGCGCAGCAGAAGGAGTCACCCCCAATAACCCCATAATCTTTTAAACCTTTGAACCTCCCCCAGACCCCCCCAGATCCCCCCAAACCCACGATATCCACCTGGAACCCCCCCGAGACCCCTCCCCAGGACACCCCTGACCCCCCTAACCCCCCGGTGTCCCCTCCAGGTGGCAGCCCAGCAGAAGGTGTCACACCTTATGTCCCCTATAACCCTTGAAAGTCTTTACCCCCCATTTAACCCCCCCAGAACCCCCCAAAATCCCATGATACCCACCCAGGACCCCCCCCCAGGACCCCCCTAACCCCACAATACCCACCTGGAACTCCCCCGAGACCCCTCCCCAGGACACCCCTGACCCCCCTAACCTCCCTGTGTCCCCTCCAGGTGGCAGCCCAGCAGAAAGAGTCACACCTTACACCCCCTATAACCCTTTAACCCCTCCCCCAGCCAAATTTAACCCCTCAGGACTCCCCCAAACTCCATGATACCCACCCGGGACCCCCCCCAGGACCCCCCTAACCCCCCGGTGCCCCCCCCAGGTGGCAGCCCAGCAGAAGGAGTCACCGTTTATATTGCTTTATAATCCTTTAAACCCTTTAACCACCCCCAAACTCCACCAGGACCTGCCCCCAAACTCCATGATACCCACCCAGGACCCCCCCCCAGGACCCCCCTAACCCCCCGGTGCCCCCCCCAGGTGGCAGCCCAGCAGAAGGAGTCGGAGTCGACGCAGAAGGCGGAGAAGGAAGTGTCTCGCATGGTGGTGGTGATGATCCTGGCCTACATCTTCTGCTGGGGCCCCTACACGATCTTCGCCTGCTTCGCCGCCGCCAACCCCGGCTACGCCTTCCACCCGCTCACCGCCGCCCTGCCCGCCTTCTTCGCCAAGAGCGCCACCATCTACAACCCCATCATCTACGTCTTCATGAACCGGCAGGTGGGGACACGGGGACAGTGGGGACAGCTGGGGACAGCCGGGAGAGAGACAGGATAGAGACAGGATAGAGCCAGGGCATGGGGACATGGAGTGTGGGATAGGAGAAAGGGGCAGTGCCACCATCTACAGCCCCATCATCTACGTCTGCATGAACCGGCAGGTGGGGACACGCCTGGGGACATGGGGACAGCTGGGGACAGATGGGGACAGATGGGGACAGCCGGGAGAGAGACAGGATAGAGACAGGATAGAGCTAGGGCATGGGGACATGGGGACATGGGGCTGGGATGGGGGACAGAGCCACCATCTACAGCCCCATCATCTACGTCTCCATGAACCGGCAGGTGGGGACATGCCTGGGGACAGCTGGGGACAGATGGGATAGAGCCAGGATAGAGCCGGGACACAGTCAGGACACAGCCAGGATAGAGTCAGGGGCATGGAATGTGGGACAGAGCAGGGACATGGGACAGGGGCCACCATCTGCAACCCCATAATCTATGTCTTCATGAACCAGCAGGTGGGGACACGGGGACAGATGGGGACAGCTGGGGAGATAGGGCCATACAGGGATATGGGGCTGGGGGATGTGGGACAGGTGACACAGAGCAGGGACATGGAGCAGGGACAGGGACATGGAGCAGGGACAGGGACATGGAGTAGGGACAGGTGCCAGGCACAGGTGACACAGAGCAGGCACAGGTGACACAGAGCAGGGACATGGGGCAGGTACAAGTGCCAGTGGCAGGTGCCAGGCATGGAGCAGGGACAGGGGACAAGGAGCAGGGACATGGAGTGAGGACCCAGGACACAGCAGGGGCAGGTGCCAGGCACAGGTGACACAGAGCAGGCACAGGTGACACAGCGCAGCTGCCACCAGCAGTGCCCCCTGCACACAGTGTCACCTGCACAGGTGTCCTTGTGTCCCCTCCCCAATTCCGGGGTGTCCCCAAGGTTGGGGTAGTGCTGGGGGCCACTTTTCCTTCCTGACTGACCTGATGTCCCCTGTCTCTTGTCCCTGTGTGTCACCTGCCCCTGTCCCCCGTCCCTGTCCCCTGTGTGTCCCCTGTTCCCCGTGTGTCCCCTGCCTGCTGTGTCCCCCCGACTGACCCCGTGTCCCGCGTGTCCCCCTTGTGTCCCTCCTGTCTGCCCCCTGTCCCCATGTCCCCTGCATGTCCCATGTCCCCCCTGTCCCTTGTCCCCGGTGTCCCCCGTCCCCCATGTCCCCGCTGTCCCCTGTCCCTGTCCCGATGTCTCCTGTCCCTGCCCCCATGTCCCCCCGCATGTCCCCCTGATGTCCCCCATGTCTCCGCTGTCCCCTGTCCCTGTCCCGATGTCTCCTGTCCCTGCCCCCCTGTTCCCCCGCATGTCCCCCTGATGTCCCCCATGTCCCCGCTGTCCCCTGTCGCTGTCCCGGTGTCTCCTGTCCCTGTCCCCCATGTCTCTCCCATGTCCCCCCAATGTCCCCCCCCGTCCCCCCGTCCCCTGTCGCTGTCCCGGTTTCTGTCCCTGTCCCGCTGTCCCCTGCCCCTGTCCCCTGTCGGTGTCGCTGTCCCCTGTCGGTGTCGCTGTCCCCTGTCGCTGTCCCGCTGTCCCCTGTCGCTGTCGCTGTCCCCGCAGTTCCGGAACTGCATCCTGCAGCTCTTCGGCAAGAAGGTGGACGATGGCTCCGAGGTGTCCACCTCGCGCACCGAGGTCTCCTCCGTGTCCAACTCCTCCGTGTCACCCGCGTAGGGACCCCCGCCGCCCCCTCCCCAATAAAGCTTTGTACCTCCCGGACACGCCTCCGCCTCGCTGTCACCTCCCGCCGCTGCCCCGGTGTCCCCAGGGGGCTGGCGGTCCTCAGTGTCCCCTCCTGCGGTGTCCCCAGGGTGCTGGGAGCTGTCTGTGTCCCCTCTTTGGGTGTCCCCGGTGTCCCCAGGGGGCTGGCGGTCCTCAGTGTCCCCTCCTTGGGTGTCCCCAATGTCCCCAGGACGCTGGGGGTCCTCAATGTCCTCTCCATGAGGGTATCCCCAATGTCCCCAGGGTACTGGGAGTTGTCAGTGTCCCCTCCTTGGGTGCCCCTGGTGTCCCCAGGGTGCTGGCGGTCCTCACTGTCCCCTCCTTGGGGGTGTCCCCAATGTCCCCAGGGCCCTGGAAGTTGTCCGTGTCCCCTCCTTGGGCGTCCCCAATGTCCCCTAGCGTACTGGGAGCTGTCCGTGTCCCCTCCTGCGGTGTCCCCAATGTCTCCAGGGTGCTGGGAGTTGTCTGTGTCCCCTCCTTGGGTGTCCCCAGGGCGCTGGGGGTCCCCAATGTCCTCCCTCGGGGGGTCCCCAATGTCCCCTCCCTGGGGGGCTGTGCAATGTCCCAATGGCTCCGGGGACGTGACTTCACTCAGGGATGTCCCCAATGTCCCCAGGGCGCCAGGAGTCCCCAGTGTCCCCATCCTCGGGGAGGTCCCCAAAGCCCCAGGGGGTCTGGGGGTCCCCAGTGTCGCCGTCGTCGTCGTCCCGCCAGGGGTCCTCCATGTCCCAATGGCTCCGGGAGGGTCACATCACCCAGGGGGTCCCCAATGTCCCCACTCGGGGGGTCCTCATTGTCCCGCCAGCTCTGGGGGTTCACACCCCTCCCCCAGGGCGTCCCCTCCTCTCTGTCACCCCCCGGGGGGTCCCCAATGTCCTATCGCCTTTGGGGGTCCCACCGCCCCCCCGGGATGTCCCTCAGTGACCCCCCTGGGGGTCCCCAACCCTCCCATCAGCCCCTGGGAGTGTCACCCCCGCCCCCCCCGTGTCCCCCCAAATCCCCTCCGGACCCCGGGGAGCGACACCGGCGCTAGCCCCGCCCCCCGCGGGCTCTCAGCCAATGGGAAGCGCTCCGACAGCGCGCCGCTCTTCTATTGGTCAATAGAGCTGTCAATCTTCGCTGCGCCAAGCGGCGAATCAGGAGCAGGGGGCGGGACCAAGGGGGCCCAGGCCGAATGGAGGTGATGTCATCGGCTGTGGACACGCCCCCGCAGAGCTCTGATTGGCGGGAAAGGGCGGGAGGGGCGCGCGCCGCGCTGTGATTGGCGGGGAAGGGTCGGGAAAGGGGCGGGGCCAGCGGGAAAGGCACGTGGAGGGGGGGACGGGGATGGGGACAGGGACAGGGATGGGGACAGGGATGGAGATGGGACAGGGACAGGGATGGGGACAGAAATGGGGCCAAGGCTGGGGACAGGGACAGGGATGGGACAGGGATGGGGACAAGGACAGGAATGGGGACAGAGACAGGGACAGGGATGGGGACAGAGATGGAGATGGGGACAGAGATGGAGCCAAGGCTGGGGACAGGGACAGAGATGGGATAGGGACGGGGATGGTGATGGGGACAAGGACAGGAATGGGGATGGGGACAAGGATGGGGACAGAGACAGGGATGGGACAAGGATGGGGACAGGGGTGGGGACAGAGATGGAGACGGGGCAGGGACAGGGATGGGTACAAGGATGGGGACAGGGACAGGGATGGGACAGGGATGGGGATGGGGACAAGGACAGGAATGGGGGTGGGGACAAGGAGGGGGACACAGACAAGGATGGGACAGGGATGGGGACAAGGACAGGACAAAGACGGGATCAGGGACAGGGATGGGATAGGACAGGGATGGGGATGGGAACAGGGGTAGGACAGGGACAGGGGCAGAACAAGGATGGGGACAAGGACAGGACAAGGATGGGATCGGGGCAGGGACGGGGATGGGGACAAGGACAGGGATGGGACAGGAACAGAGATGGGACAGGGACAGGGATGGGACAGGGACGGGATAGGGACAAGGATGGGGACAAGGACAGGACCAAGATGGGATCAGGGACAGGGATGGGACAGGGACAAGGATGAGGACAAGGACAGGACCAAGATGGGATCGGGGACAGGGATGGGGACAAAGACAAGGATGGGATCGGGGCAGGGACAGGGATGGGGACAGGGACAAGGATGGGATGGGGACAGGGAAAGGGACAGGGACAGCAAAGGGACAGGGACGGGAACAAAGGGGTTTGCCCTGTCTGAGATGATGCTGTCCCCATGTCCCCGGTGTCCCCACACCTGCTGTCCCTCTTGTCCCACATCCCCGGGACCCTGTGTCCCCATGCCCCCCATCCCCTGTGTCCCATGTCGCTGTGTCCCGTGTCCCTCATGTCCCTCGTGTCCCTCCGTGTCCTTCCTGTCCCCTGTGTCCCTCCTGTGTCCCCCCCGTGTCACTGTGGCCCCCCGGGGTGGGTGGCCTGGCCCTCCAGGGACCGGGGGACACCGAGGTGACACGGGAGGGACATGGGGGGTGGCACGGAGGGACAATGGAGGGGCATGGGGGAGGTGACACGGGGGAGGTGACACCGGGGAGGGGTTGCAGGGGAGGGGACACACGGGGGAGGTGACACCGGGGAGGGGACACGGGGGAGGGGACGCGGGGGAGAGGACTCGGGGGAGGGGACACGCAGATGACACGGGGGCGGTGACAAACCGCGGTGGTCCCCACAAGCGACATCGGGGGGGGGGGGGGTCTGGGGGGTTCCCACCCCGTGGGCGTGTCCTCCCGCCCCTTCCCCACCCCCACCATGACCACGCCCCCTCGCGGGCCCCGCCCCCACAGGCCCCGCCCCCGGCCCGCAGCGCCTCCGGCAGCGCCGCAGCGCCGGGACCCGATGGGCCGGGACCGGTACCGGGGGGCCCGGGGGGGCCGGGGGGGCTCCGGGGACACCGGGGAGGGGGTCCAGGCTCGGGGGGGCTCGGGGGGAGCGGGGGAGGGGCGGGGGGGAGCAGCGCGCGGGGCTGCGGGAGGGGGGAGGGGGGGAGGACGCGGGGGGAGGGGGAAAGGGGGCGATTTGGGGAGGTTTTTGGGGGGGTTGGGGGTGCGGGGGGCGCGGGCGCGTGCGTGGGGAGGGGAGGGGGGGAAGGGGGAGGGGGCACCTGGGCAGGTGCGACCCCGAGGGGGGAAGGGGGGCGGGACAAGGGTGACCGACCGGGGGTGGTGGGGACAGGAGTGACCAGGTGTGACAGGGACAGGAGTGACCAGCTGGGGACAGGAGTGACCAGCTGGGGACAGGAGTGACCAGGTGTGACAGGGACAGGAGTGACCAGCTGGGGACAGGAGTGACCAGCGGTGACAGGGACAGGAGTGTCCAGCTGGGGACAGGAGTGACCAGCTGGGGACAGGAGTGTCCAGGGGTGACAGGGACAGGAGTGTCCAGGGGTGACAGGAGTGACCAGGTGCGCTGGGGATATCCAGGTGTGACCAGGTGTGTTGGAGATGTCCAGGTGTGACAGGGACAGGAGCGTCCAGGTGTGCCGGGGACAGGCGTGACCAGGTGTGACCAGGTGTGTTGGAGATGTCCAGGTGTGACCAGGTGTGTCGGGGGTGTCCAGGTGTGTCAGGGATGGGGGTGACCAGGGGCGCTGGTAGTACATGCATGCCCAGGTGCGTCAGGTACAGGTGTGACCAGGTGTGTCAGGGACAGGTGTGACCAGGTGTGTCAGGGACAGGTGTGACCAGGTGTGACCAGATGTGTTGGGGATGTCCAGGTGTCAGGGACAGGTGTGACCAGGTGTCAGGTACATGCATGTCCAGGTGCATCAGGGACAGGTGTGACCAGGTGTGACCAGGGGTGTTGGGGATGTCCAGGTGTCAGGGACACGTGTGACCAGGTGTCAGGTACATGCATGTCCAGGTGTGTCAGGGACAGGTGTGACCAGGTGTGACCAGGGGTGTTGGGGATGTCCAGGTGTCAGGGACACGTGTGACCAGGTGTCAGGTACATGCATGTCCAGGTGTGTCAGGGACAGGTGTGACCAGGTGTCAGGGACAGTTGTGACCAGGTGCGTCAGGGACAGGTGTGTCCAGGTGTGACCAGGGGTGTTGGAGATGTCCATGTGTCAGGGACAGCGGTGACCAGGTGTCAGGGACATACATGTCCAGGTGTGTCAGGGACAGGTGTGGCCAGGTGTTAGGGACACACGTGCCCAGGTGTGTCAGGGACAGGTGTGGCCAGGTGTTAGGGACATGCATGTCCAGGTGTGTCAGGGACAGGTGTGGCCAGGTGTTAGGGACACACGTGCCCAGGTGTGTCAGGGACAGGTGTGGCCTGGTGTTGGGGACAGTTGTGAGCCAGTGTGACCAGGCATGTTGGGGATGTCCAGGTGTGCCCAGGTGTGTCAGGGACAGCTGTGACCAGGGGGACTGGGGGCACATGCATGTGCAGGTGTGTGCCCAGGTGTGAGCAGGAACTGGGATGGTCTGGGGGCACTGGGAGTTACTGGAGGAACTGGGCGGTACTGGAGGAACTGGGCGGTACTGGGGGGCATGCACGTGTGCAGGTGTGTGCCCAGGTGTGAGCAGGAACTGGGACGGACTGGGAGTGACTGGGGTTCACTGGGGGCACAGGGAGTTAGTGGGGACACTGGGGGTGACTGGAGACACTGGGGGCATTGGGAGCACTGGGGCTTACTGGGAGCACTGGGACTTTCTGGAGGCAGTGGGACTTGCAGGGCTTCACTGGAGGAGCTCTGAATTGCTCACGGAACTGGGGCAACTGGGAGTGACTGGGGACACTGAGGGCACTGGGAGTTACTGGGGGAGCTGTGAATTGTTGGCACTTACTGGGGTTAACGGAGGGAACTGGGACTTACTGGGAGCACTGGGAGCCCACGTGTGCCCAGGTGTGCCGCGCTGGGGGCGGGGCTTGCGGCGCGGTGGGCGGGGATTTTCCAGATGTGGGCGGGGTTTACAGCGCAGCGGGAGTGTTTTCCCCGCGCGATGGGCGTGGTTTTGTCCAAATTTGGACAGAGTTTCCCGCCCCCGCCCCGGAGCCCCGCCCCCTGTTTGGCGCAGTCCGCGCGCGCCGCCGCAGGGCCGGGGGCGGGGCCTCAGCGATGGCCACGCCCCTCTCGGCGGTGATTGGCTGAACCTGGGGATGGACGGGGGGGCGGGGCTTGGGCGGGGCGAGACCGGGACTGGGGGGACTGGGAGGGAATGGGGGAGACTGGGGGAACTGGGAGAACTGAGGGGAACTGGGGGGGGCTGGGGAGACTGGGAGTTACTGGGGAGACTGGGAGTTACTGGGGAGACTGGGAGTTACTGGGGAGACTGGGAGAACTGGGGGGACTGGGAGTTACTGGGGGGGGACTGGGAGTTACTGGGAGGACTGGAGGGAATGGGGGCACTGGGAGTTACTGGGACCTGCTGGGGGAACTGCACTGGAGGGACTGGGGCAAACCGGGGGAACTGGGAGGGACTGCGGGTTGCTGGTGTCACTGGTGTCACTGGGAGCCCCGGGGGGCGGGGCAGTCCCTGCTGTCCCCTCAGGTGTCGCCGCTGTCCCCAGGTGTGGCCCGGGCAGGGGGGGCGGCCGGGCCCCCCCCGGCGAGACCCCCCCCAGGCCCCGCCAGCGCTGACAGGTGAGGGGCGGTGGCGCTGTCCCTTGTCCCCGGCGCTGTCCCTTCTCCCCTGTGGTGTCCCCAGCCCTGTCCCATGTTCCTGTCGCTGTCCCCAAGCCCCAGCGGTGCCCCCGTCCCTGTCCCCATGTCCCCATCCCTCTCCCCGTGCCCACAGCGCTGTCCCCGTGCCCGCGGCGGTGCCCCCCTGGCTGTCACTTGTCCCCAGCCCTGTCCCCATCCTTGTCTCCGTGTCCCCATGGCTGTCCCCATGTTTCCATGACTGTCCCCCTGTCCCTAGCACTGTCCCCCTGTCCCCAGCGGTGCCCCCATGGCTGTCCCCTGTCCCCAGCGGTGCCCCCATCCCTGTCCCCCTGCCCCCCCCGGCTGTCCCCTGTCCGTAGTGGTGCCCCCATCCCTCTCCCCGTGTCCCCATGGCTGTCTCCGTGCCCCCCATGACTGTCCCCCTGTCCCCACGGCTGTCCCCATGACTGTCCCCGTGCCCTTCCCCGGCTGTCCCGTGTCCCCAGCGCTGTCCCACTGTCCCCAGCGGTGCCCCCATCCCTCTCCCCGTGTCTCCCATGACTGTCCCCGTGTCCCCAGCGCTGTCCCCATCCCTCTCCCCATGGCCCCCCACGGCTGTCCCGTGTCCCCAGCGCTGTCCCACTGTCCCCAGCGGTGCCCCCATCCCTCTCCCCGTGTCCCCCACGGCTGTCCCCTGTCCCCATCCCTCTCCCCGTGTCCCCACGGCTGTCCCCAGCGGTGTCCCCTGTCCCCAGGCCGCCATGGGGGACGCCGGGGGGGGTTTCGGGCTGGGGCTGCCGGAGCTGCGGGCGCTGATGGAGCTCCGCGGCGCCGAGGCTCTGCTGCGGCTCCAGAGGGACCTCGGGGGGGTCCCGGGGCTCTGCCGCCGCCTGCGCACCTCCCCCACCGACGGTGAGACCCCCGAACCCCCGGGACACCCCCAAAACCACCGGGAACCCAGAGAACCGCCCCGGGACACCCCAAAGTCACCGGGACCCCATAGAACCTCCCCAAAATACCCCCAGAGTCACCGGGACCCCAGAGAACCTCCCCAAAACCGCCCCGGGATGCCCCCAAAGTCACCGAGACCCCACACAACCTCCCCAAAATATCCCCAAAGTCACCGGGACCCCACAGAACCCCAAGGGAGAGCTATGGGGGTGACAGGGGTGTCCCCAGAAGGAGTCTGGGGGTGACAGAGGTGTCCCCAGGGCTGTCAGAGGGGTCCGGGGGTCCCCAAGGGGGCTGTGGGAGGGGTCTGGGGGTGACAAGGCTGTCCCCGGGGTGGCTGTGGGGGTGACACCTCTGTCCCCAGGGCTGTTGGAGGGTCCCCAGGGTGGGACTGTAGGTGACACCGCTATCCCCAGGGCTGTCGGGGGCTCCCCAGGGTGGCTCCGCAGGTGACACCGCTATCCCCAGGGCTGTCAGAGGGTCCGGGGGTGACAGGGATGTCCCCAGGGTGGGACCGCAGGTGACACAGGTGTCCCCAGGGCTGTCAGAGGGTCCCCAGGGTGGCTGTGGGGGTGACACTGCTGTCCCCAGGGCTGCCGGAGGGTCCCCCTGAGCTGGAGCGGCACCGCCAGGCGTTCAGGGGGGTGACCTGGGTGTCCCCAGGGGGGCTGTGGGAGGTGTCTGGGGGTGACAGGGCTGTCCCCAGGGTGGCTCCGCGGGTGACACAGGTGTCCCCAGGGCTGTCGGAGGGTCCCCCCGAGCTGGAGCGGCGCCGCCGCGCCTTCGGCCGGAACTGGATCCCCCCGCGGCGCCCCAAGAGCTTCGCGGCGCTGGTCTGGGAGGCCCTGCAGGATGTCACCCTCGTCATCCTCGAGGTGGCCGCGCTCGTGTCCCTCGGCCTGTCCTTCTACGCGCCCCCCGGCGCCGCCGATGAAGGTGACAATCCCGGCACCGCGGCCCCGTGTCCCCGTCCTGGTGTCACCCCCACCCCGTGTCGCATTCCTCTGTCCCTCTGTCACTGTCCTGGTGCCATCCCCAGCCCTGTGTCCCATTTTCATGTCCCCATCCCCCTGTCCCCATCTTGGTGCCATCCCCCACCAGTGTCCCATTCTTGTGTCCCCTTGTCCCTGTCCTGGTGCCACCCCCAGCCCGTGTCCCATTCCTGTGTCCCCCTGTCCCTGACCTGGTGTCATCGCTCACTCTGTGCCCCATTCCTGTGTCCCACTGTCCCCGTGCTGGTGCCATCCCCAGCCCCATGTCCCATTTTCATGTCCCTGTCCCCCTGTCCCCATCCCCATGTCCCCCTGTCCCCAAATCCTCATCCCCACAGTCCCTATGCCCCCCACCCATGTCCCCATGTGTAACCCTGTGTCCCCATGTGTGACAGCAGCGTCCCCATGTGTCCCCGCATGTGACACCCATGTCCCCATGTATCCACACGTGTGACACCCGTGTCCCTGCATGTCCCCGCATGTGACAGTGGTGTCCCCACATGTCCACACGTGTGACACCGTCTCCCCGCGTGTCCCCAGCGTGCGGGCAGGCCTCGGGGGGCACGGAGGACGAGGGCGAGGCCGAGGCAGGTTGGATCGAGGGCACGGCCATCCTGCTGTCGGTGTCCCCATGTCCCCACCTGTGTCGCCCATGTACCCACATGTCCCCACGCGTGACACCCATGTCCCCACACGTCCCCAGTGTGCGGACAGGTGGCGGGGGGCGCGGAGGACGAGGGCGAGGCTGAGGCGGGCTGGATCGAGGGCGCGGCCATCCTGCTGTCGGTGTCCCATGTCCCCATATCCTCATCACTGTGTCCCCGCGTGTGTCGCCCATGTCCCCACATGCTTCATCGTGTCCCCACGTGTCACACCCATGTCCCCACACGTCCCCAGCGTGCGGACAGGCGACGGGGGGCACGGAGGACGAGGGCGAGGCCGAGGTGGGCTGGATCAAGGGCGTGGCCATCCTGCTGTCGGTGTCCCCATACCCTCGTCCCCCTTCTCCCCACATGTGTCGCCCATCTCCGCACGTGACGCCCGTGTCCTCACGTGTCCCCACATGTCCCCAGCGTGCGGACAGGCGACGGGGGGCACGGAGGACGAGGGTGAGGCCGAGGCGGGCTGGATCGAGGGTGCAGCCATCCTGCTGTCGGTGTCCCATGTCCCCATATCCTCATCCCCATGTCCCCACGTGTGTCGCCCACGTCCCTACATGCGTCACCGTGTCCCTGCATGTCCCCAGCGTGCGGACAGGCGACAGGGGGCACAGAGGATGAGGGCGAGGCCGAGGCGGGCTGGATCGAGGGCGCGGCCATCCTGCTCTCGGTGTCCCTGTGTCCCCATATCCTCATCCCCATGTCCCCACGTGTGTCGCCCACGTCCCTACATGCGTCACCGTGTCCCTGCATGTCCCCAGCGTGCGGACAGGCGACAGGGGGCACGGAGGACGAGGGCGAGGCCGAGGCGGGCTGGATCGAGGGCGCGGCCATCCTGCTGTCGGTGGCCTGCGTGGTGCTGGTGACAGCGTCCAACGACTGGAGCAAGGAGCGGCAGTTCCGGGGCCTGCAGAGCCGCCTGGAGCGCGAGCAGCGCGTGGCCGTCCTGCGCGGGGGACACCTGGCCCAGGTGCCCGTGGCCGACCTGGTGGTGGGGGACGTCGTGCAGGTCAAGTACGGTGAGTGACAGAGTGGCATGGGGGGACACGGGGGGGTGGCGGTGGGGGTGGGGTTGTGTGGCCCTGTCCTTGTGTTGTCATCTCCATCCTGGTGGCATTGCGGTGTCCCTGTCCCTGTGTCCCCATCCTGATGCCATCCTGTCCCTATTCCCTGTGCCCCATCTCCATCCCAATGCCATCCCCTGGTCCCACAGGTCCCCATCCCTGTGTCCCCCTGTCCCCATCCCCGTGTCCCCCTGTCCCCCTCCCTCTGTCCTCTCGTGTCCCTGCACCCATGGCCACACCAGGGGACACCAAGGGACATTATGGGGTCCATGGGGACACCAGGGGACACCAGGGGACACCTGGACACATCAGGGGACATCACAGTGTCTGTGGTCACACCAGGGGACACCAAGGAACATTATGGGGTCCATGGGGACACCGGGGGACACCAGGGGACATCACAGGGTCCCTGGACACTCCAGGCCACCCCCAAGCTCCCCGGTGACACCGCGGTGGCCCTGTCCCCCCCAGGTGACCTCCTGCCAGCCGACGGGGTCCTGATCCAGGGCAATGACCTCAAGATCGACGAGAGCGCCCTGACCGGGGAGAGTGACCACGTGCGCAAGTCCCTGGACAAGGACCCCCTGCTGCTCTCGGGTGAGGGGACACGCCTTTGGGGACGGCAGGGACACCGAGGGGACCCGGCCGTGACCCGCGCTGTCCCCGCAGGGACCCACGTGATGGAGGGCTCGGGCAGGATGGTGGTGACAGCCGTGGGGGTGAACTCGCAGAGTGGCATCATCTTCACCCTGCTGGGAGCCACCGGCGACGACGAGGAGGACAAGAAGGACAGGAGAGGTGGGACACTGCCCCGGGGGTGGCCTGGGGCCCTGTGGGGTCTGTCACCTTCTGTCCCCATGGGATCTGGGCCCTGGGTGGCACTGGGGGTGGCCCGGTGGGATCTGTCACTTTCTGTCCCCATGGGATGTGGTCCTGGGTGGCACCAGGGGTGGCCTGGATCCCTGTGGGATCTGTCACCTTCTGTCCCCATGGGACATGGGCCCTGGGTGGCACTGGGGGTGGCCCTGTGGGCTCTAGACCACTCTGTCCCCCTGTGTCCCCAGGGGATCTGGCCCTGGGTGGCACCAGGGGTGGCCTGGATCCCCGTGGGATCTGTCACCCTCTGTCCTCATGGGATCTGGTCCTGGGTGGCACCGGGGGTGTGACATGGCCCCAGGCGGCACCAGGGGTGGCCCTGTGGGCTCCAGACCCCTCTGTCCCCCTCTGTCCCCATGGGATGTGGTCCTGGGTGGCACCGGGGGTGGCCTGGATCCCCGTGGGATCTGTCACCCTCTGTCCTCATGGGTGGCCAGTGGCCCCGTGGGATCTGTCACCTTGTGTCCCCATGGGCTCTGCCCCACTCTGTCCCCCTCTGTCCCCAAGGGCTCTGTCCCCCCCGGGGGCCTCCCTGTCCCCCCCAGGTCACACTTGGGGACATTCCCACCTCCCTTTTGTCCCTGTCTGTCCCCAAAGGCTCTGTCCCCCTCTGTCCCCAAGGGCTCTGTCCTCACTGGGGGTCTCCCCGTCCCCCCCGGGGGTCTCCCCACCCCCCAGGTCACACTTGGGGACATCCCCCCTCCCTCTGTCCCTGTCTGTCCCCCCCAGGGGTCTCCCCGCCCCCCCAGGTGACACTTGGGGACATCCCCCTCCCTCTGTCCCGCAGGGAAGGCCCAGGACGGCGCCGTGGACACCCCACAACCCAAAGGTGCTTTGGGGTCGGGGTGGGGACACCCCCAACCCCCCCCGTGCGCGTCCCCTGGCGTCCCCACGATGTCCCCGCGTGTCCCCAGGCAAGAAGCAGGACGGGGCGGTGGCCATGGAGATGCAGCCGCTGAAGAGCGCCGAGGGAGGGGACAGCGGGGACGGGCCGGGGACACGGCCCCGAGGTGGCCCCAAGAAGGAGAAGTCGGTGCTCCAGGCCAAGCTGACCCAGCTGGCCGTGCAGATCGGGAAGGCAGGTGGGGTCTGGGGTCCCCGGGTGAGGGGACAGGGGGCTGGGGACACTGGGGACATGTCCTAGGGGGTGGGGACACCAAGGGTGGCTCGGGGACATGTCCCCGAGAAGGACAAATCAGTGCTCTAGGCCAAACTGACCCAAGTGACCACACAGGTTGGGGGTTTGGAGGTCCCCAAATGAGGGGACAAGGGGTTGCGGACGTGTCCTGAGGGGTGGGGACACCAAGGACAGGCTGGGGACATGTCCTGGGGCATGGGGATGCGACGGATGGGACGGGGACATGTCCCCAAGGTGTCCCCAAGAAGGACAAATTGGTGCTCCAGGCCAAGCTGACCCAACTGACCGCTCAGTCAGTGTCCCCAGATGGGGTGACAGGGACACGGGGACCCTGGGGACATGTCCTGAGAGGTGGGGACACCAAGAACGGGATGGGGACACATCCTGGGGGGTGGGGACACCAAGACTGGGGCAGGGACATGTCCCCGAGGTGTCCCCAAGAAGGACAAATTGGTGCTCCAGGCCCAGCTGACCCCACTGACTGCTCAGTCAGTGTCCCCAGATGGGGTGACAGGGACACGGGGACCCTGGGGACATGTCCTGAGGGGTGGAGACACTGTGGATGGCACAGGGACACGTCCCCAAGGTGTCCCCAAAAAGGACCAATGGGCGCTCCAGGCCCAGCTGACCCCACTGACCGCTCAGTCGGTGTCCCCAAATGGGGTGACAGGGACACGGGGACGTGGTGGCCGCGTCCTGAGCGCGCTGTCCCCCCAGGCCTGGCCATGTCGGCCGTGACCGTCATCATCCTCGTGCTCTACTTCGTCATCGAGACCTTCGTGGTGCAGGGCCGGCCGTGGGTGGCCGAGTGCGCCCCGGTCTATGTGCAGTACTGGGTCAAGTTCTTCATCATCGGTGTCACCGTGCTGGTGGTGGCTGTCCCCGAGGGGCTCCCGCTGGCCGTCACCATCTCGCTGGCCTACTCCGTCAAGGTGGGCCGGGGGGGGCGCTCATGGCCACCTGTCTGTCTGTCTGTCTGTCTGTTTGTCCACTTGTCCATCTGTCCATCTGTTTGTCCACTTGTCCATCTGTCCATCTGTTTGTCCATCTGTCCATCTGTCCGTTTGTCCATCTGTCCATCTGTTCACGTCCATGTGTCCCTCCATGTCCATCTGTCCATTTGTCCATCTGCCCATCTGTCCGTTTGTCAATCTGTCCGTTTGTCCATTTGTCCATGTGTTCACATCTGTGTGTCCCTCCATGTCCATCTGTCCGTCCATCTGTCCGTCTGTCCGTCTGTCTGTCCATCTGTTCCTCCATGGCCATGTGTCTGTTTGGCCATTTGTCCATTGGTTAATGCCCACCCCTCCCTCCATGTCCGTCTGTCCATTTGTCCATTTGACTATCTGTCTGTCCATTTGTCCATCTGTCCATCTGTCCATTTGTCCATCTGTCCATTTGTCCATTTGACTATCTGTTCCTCCATAGCCATCTATGGCTATTTGGCCTTTTGTCTATTGGCTAACGTTCACCCGTCCCTCCGTGTCCATCTGTCCGTCTGTCCGTTCGTCCGTTTGTCTATCTGTCCATTTGTCCATCTGTCCATCTGTTCGTGTCCGTCTGTCTGTTCATCCGTTTGTCCATTTGGCTGTCTCTCCATGTCCATCTGTCCATCTGTCCATTTGTCCAGCTGTCCATCTGTCCATTTGTCCATCTGTCCATCTGTTCATGTCCGTCTGTCTGTTCGTCCCTTTGTCCATTTGGCTATCGGTCTCTCCATGTCCATCTGTCCATCTGTCCATTTGTCCAGCTGTCCATTTGTCCATCTCTTTGTCCATTTGTCCATCTGTCCATTTGTCGCTTTGTCCAGCTGTCCATTTGTCCATCTGTCTGTCTGTCCCTTTGTCCGTCTGTCCATTTGTCGCTTTGTCCATCTGTCCCTCCGTGTCCATCTGTCCATTTGTCCTTTTCCAGAAATCAACGCACCGCCACACCCCACTCCCATTTCCTCCCCTTTTTCCCCATTTTTTCCCTTTTTTGCCCCATTTTTTCCTGTTTTTACCGCATTTTTCCCCATTTTTTCCCAAATTCCCTCATTTTCATCCCAAAAAATGAAGAAGGACAACAACCCGCTCCCATTTTTCCCCCAGAAACCAACACATCGCCACACTCCACTCCCATTTCCCCCTGATTTTTCCCATTTTTCCCATTTTTCCCCATTTTTTCCCCTTTTCACCCCATTTTTTCCCATTTTTCCCCCGTTTTTTCCCAAAATCCCACCATTTCCCCCCAGAAAATGATGAAGGACAACAACCCGCTCCTATTTTTCCCCCTTTCCCCCAGAAATCAACACACCACCACACTCCACCCCTGTTTTTTCCTGTTTTCTCCCCTTTTTACCTTGTTTTTCCCCATTTTGCCCCATTTTTCCCCATTTTACCCCATTTTTCCCCATTTTTCCCCATTTTTTCCCAAGTTCCTGTGATTTCCCCCCAGAAAATTATGAAGGACAGCAACCCACTCCCATTTTTCCCCCTTTCCCCCAGAAATCAACGCACCCCACTCCCATTTCCCCTGATTTTTTCCATTTTTCTCCCATTTTTCTCCCATTTTTTTCCCGTTTTTTCCCAAAATCCCACCGTTTCCCCCCAGAAAATGATGAAAGACAACAACCCACTCCCATTTTTTCCCCTTTCCCCCAGAAATCAACGCACCCCACTCCCATTTCCCCCTGATTTTTCCCATTTTTTCCCATTTTTCTCCCATTTTTTCCCATTTTTCCCCCCGTTTTTTCCCAAAATCCCGCCGTTTCCCCCCAGAAAATGATGAAGGACAACAACCTGGTGCGGCACCTGGACGCGTGCGAGACCATGGGCAACGCCACGGCCATCTGCTCGGACAAGACGGGCACGCTGACCACCAACCGCATGACGGTGGTCCAGGCCTACGTGGGGGGGTCGCACTTCTGCCAGCCCCCGCCCCCCGCGGCGCTGGCCCCGCCCACGCTGGACCTGCTGGCCCAGGCCATCGCCATCAACAGCGCCTACACCAGCAAGATACTGGTGAGGGGCACTGGGGGCACTGGGAGGGGTCTAGGGGCTGTTTTGGGGGATTTTGGGGAGGATGTTGGGGGTTTGAATGGGATTTGGGGTGGGGTTGGGGGGATTTTTGGGGAGGATTTGGGGGGGGTCACAGCCCAGGCCATCGCCATCAACAGCGCCTACACCAGCAAGATACTGGTGAGCAACTGGGAGCACTGGGACACACTGGGAGGGGTGTAGGAGGGGTTTTGGGGGGATTTTGGGGGATTTGGGGGGGTTTAGATGAGATTTGGGGGACATTTTTGTGGGGGTCACAGCCCAGGCCATCGCCATCAGCAGTGCCTGCACCAGCAAGACACTGGTGAGGGCACTGGGAGCACTGGGAGCACTGGGAGGGGTTTTGGGGTGGATTTTGGGGGGATTTGAGGGACTGGGGGGCACTTGGGGTCTCGTGGGAGCTGGTGTGACACTCACGGGGGTCTCTGTGTCCCTCCCTTGTGTGTCGCCTGTCCCCATCTCTGTCCCCTGACCCCCCCAACGCCATCCCCTCCCCCTTTACCTGCCCCACCCCCTTTACCTGCCCCACCCCCTTTACCTGCCCCACCCCTTTACCTGCCCCTCCCCCTTTATGTGACCCCCTCCCCTTTTATCTGCCCCACCCCTTTTACCTGCCCCACCCCTTTACCTGCCCCACCCATTTACCTGCCCCACCCCCTTTATGTGACCCCCACCCCTTTTATCTGCCCCACCCCTTTCACCTGTCCCCACCCCTTTACCTGTCCCCACCCCTTTACCTGTCTCACCCCTTTACCTGCCCCTCCCCTTTACCTGCCCCACCCCTTTTACCTGTCTCACCCCTTTACCTGCCCCTCCCCTTTACCTGCCCCTCCCCTTTACCTGCCCCACCCCTTTACCTGCCCCACCCCTTTTACTTGCCCCTCCCCTTTACCTGCCCCACCCCTTTACCTGCCCCACCCATTTACCTGCCCCTCCCCTTTACCTGCCCCACCCCTTTACCTGCCCCACCCCTTTACCTGCCCCACCCCTTTACCTGTCCCCCACCCCATTCCCACCTTTACCTGCCCCCAACACCCTTAATGCGCCCCCTGCCCCCATAATTGCCCCCTTTTACCTGCCCCCACCCCTTTTACCTGCCCCCACCCCTTTTACCTGCCCCCACCCCCCTTTACCTGCCCCCCACCCCATTTTCCTACCCCCACCCCACTCCCACCCCTTTTACCTGCCCCACCCCTTTACCTGTCCCCACCCCCTTGACCGGCCCCCCACCCCCTTTACCTCCCCCCACCCCCTCCCCCTGCCCCTCCCCCTTCCCCCCTTAGCCCCCCGAAGCCCCCGGGGGTCTCCCCCGCCACGTGGGCAACAAGACGGAGTGTGCCCTGCTGGGGCTGGCGCTGGGCCTGGGCCGCGACCCCGAGGACGAGCGGGCGCAGGTGCCCGAGGAGCACCTGGTCAAGGTGTACACCTTCAACTCGGAGCGCAAGTCCATGAGCACCGTGATCCGCCGCGCCGGGGGGGGCTACAGACTGCTCTGCAAGGGCGCGTCCGAGATGGTGCTGCGCAGGTGAGGGGGGGACACACCTGGGGACACACCCAAATACACCTGGGGACACCTGGAGACACACCTGGGGATGGGGGTCCATGGGCACTGTCACCTGCCGGGCTACCGCCTGCTCTGCAAGGGCGCCTCCGAGATGGTGCTGCGCAGGTGAGGGGCGGGGACACCTGGGGACACACCCGAGTACACCTGGGGACACCTGGGGACACACCCAAATACACCTGGGGACACCTGGGGACACACCTGGGGATGGGGGTGATCCGCCGCGCCGGGGGGGGCTACCGCCTGCTCTGCAAGGGCGCCTCCAAGATGGTGCTGCGCAGGTGAGGGGCGGGGACACACCTGGGGACACACCCAAATACACCTGGGGACACCTGGGGACACACCTGGGGACACACCCAAATACACCTGGGGACACCTGGGGACACACCTGGGGATGGGGGTCCATGGGCACCGTCACCTGCTGCGCCGGGGGGGGGCTGCCGCCTGCTCTGCAAGGGCGCGTCCGAGATGGTGCTGTGCAGGTGAGGGGCGGGGACACACCTGGGCACACCTGGGCACACCTGGGGACACCTGGGGATGGGGGTGATCCGCCACACCGGGGAGGGATACCGCCTGCTCTGCAAGGGCATGTCCGAGATGGTGCTGTGCAGGTGAGGGGTGGGGCACCTGGGGACACACCTGGGGACACACCTGGGGACACACCTGGGGACACCTGGGGACACACCTGGGGACACACCTGGGGACACCTGGGGACACACCTGGGGACACACCTGGGGATGGGGGTCCATGGGCACCGTCACCTGCCGGGCTACCGCCTGCTCTGCAAGGGCGTGTCCGAGATGGTGCTGCGCAGGTGAGGGGGGCGGGGACACCTGGGGGGTGTCACACCCCTGGGGACACACCTGGGGGAGCTGAAAGGAGCCCAAAATGTACCTGGGGGTGGTCACAAAGGGCTTCCAGGACACTCCTGACCCCCCCAAGCCCCCTCCCCTGACCCCGGCTGTCCCCCCCAGGTGCAGCTCGATTCTGGACGCGGGGGGCTCCCCATAACCCCTCTCCCCTCACCCCCCCCGACCCCATATACCCCCCAAGCCCCCTCCCCTGACCCTCCCCGTGCCCCCCCCAGGTGCAACTCGATCCTGGACGCAGGGGGCTCCCCAAAGCCCCCTCCCCATATTTCCCCTGACCCTCCCCGTGTCCCCTCCAGGTGCAGCTCGATCCTGGACGCGGGGGGCTCGCCATAACCCCCTCCCCGTATTTCCCCTGACCCTCCCCGTGCCCCCCCCAGGTGCAACTCGATCCTGGACGCGGGGGGCTCGCCGCGGGCGCTGGGGGGCTCGGAGCGCGAGGAGCTGGTGCGGCGCGTGGTGGAGCCCATGGCCGCGGGGGGGCTGCGCACGCTCGCGCTCGCCTTCCGCGACTTCGCCCCCCGGCCCGAGCCCCCCTGGGACGACGAGAGCGCCGTGGTGGGCGAGCTCACCTGCATCGCCATCGTGGGCATCGAGGACCCCGTGCGGCCCGAGGTGCGGGGACAGGGGGGCATGGGGGACATGGGGGCATGGGGGACATGGGGGGGGACATGGGAGGGATGGGGGGAATGGCGGACATGGAGGGGGCATGGGGACATGGGGGGAAAAGGGTATGGGGGGACATGGGGGGCATGGGGGGGACATGGGGGACATGGGGGACATGGGGGGAAAAGGGGGACAACAGGGCAGGGGGGGGAAATGGGGGATATGGGGGGGCATGGGGACATGGGGAGGATGGGGACATGGGGGGGCATGGGGACATGGGGGACATGGGGGGGGACATGGGGGGAAAAGGGGACAGGGGGACATGGGGGGAAAAGGGGGGGACATGGGGACATGGGGGGCATGGGGCACATGGTGGGAACATGGGGACATAGGGGGGACATGCAGGTACATGGAGGGACAGGGGGACATGGGGGGAAAAGGACATGGTGGGGGATGGGGGCCATGGGGGGAAAGGGGGATGGGGGCCATGGGGGGAACATGGGGACATGGGGGACATGGGGGACATGGGGGGGACATGAGGAGAAAATGGGATGGGGACATGGGGGGGCATGGGGACATGGGGGACATGGGGGAAAAGGGCATGGGGGAACACGGGGGACAACAGGACATGGGGAGAAAATGGGAGGGGGGGCATGGGGACATGGGGGGGCATGGGGGGAAAAGGGGATGGGGACAGGGGGTGACATGGGGACATGGGGGGAAAGGGGACAGGGGGACATGGTGGGGACAGGGGGACATGGGGAGGATGGGGACATGGGGGGGCATGGGGACAGGGGGGACATGGGGGAAAAGGGCATGGGGGGACATGGGGGGACAACAGGACATGGGGGACATGGAAGGGACAGGGGGACATGGGGGGGACATGGGAGGGACATGGGGGGGCATGGGGGGGATGGGGGGCATGGGGGACAAGGGGATGGGGGGGCAAAGGGGGATGTGGAGGACATGGAGAGGGACAAGGGGACATGAAGGGAAAAGGGGCCGGGGGGACAAAGGGACAGGGAGACACTGGGACATGGGGGGTCGTGGGGGTAGAAGGGGGACACTGCGGGGACAGGACGGGGACACACGGGGGACATGGGGGCCGGGAGCCAGGGGACACCGCGGGACAGGTGCGTGTGGCAGGTGCCCGAGGCCATCCGGAAGTGCCAGCGCGCGGGGATCACGGTGCGGATGGTGACAGGCGACAACCTGGACACGGCGCGCGCCATCGCGGCCAAGTGTGGCATCCTCCCCCCGGGGGGCGGCGGCGACTGGCTGTGCCTCGAGGGCAAGGACTTCAACCGCCGCATCCGCAACGACCGCGGCGAGGTGGCACTGGGGACACTGGGGACACTGGGAGGGACTGGGAGGGGCAGTGGGGGACAGTAGGAATGGGAATGGGGACACTGGGGGACACTGAGGGACACTGGGGGACACTGGCTGTGCCTCGAGGGCAAGGACTTCAACCGCCGCATCCACAACGACCGCGGCGAGGTGGCACTGGGGACACTGGGGACACTGGGGACACTGGGAGGGACTGGGAGGGACTGGGAGGGTCAGTGGGGGACATTGGGGGACATTGGGAATGGGAATGAGGACACTGGGGGACACTGGGAGGGACAGGGAGGGGGACATTGGGGGTCCCTGGAGGGGGTCGGGGGGTCCGTGGGGGGGGTGTCAGATAACTCGGGGGATCCCCAGGGGGTCCCTGGGGGTCTCGGGGGGTCCCCGGGGGTCTCACCCCCCCCCCGCCCCCCCCAGGTGGAGCAGGAGCGCCTGGACAAGGTGTGGGGGGGCTGTCCTGGGGGGTCCTTAGGGGACATTGGGGGGGTTCAGGTGACACTGAGGGGTCCATGGGGGACACTGGGGGACCTTGGGGGTCCCCGGGGGGTCCCTGGGGGTCTCACCCCCCCTCGCCCCCCCCAGGTGGAGCAGGAGCGCCTGGACAAGGTGTGGCCCAAGCTGAGGGTCCTGGCACGGTCGTCGCCCACCGACAAACACACCTTGGTCAAAGGTGGGGATTTGGGGAGGGGTCCCGGGGGGCTCTGGGGGTCGCGGGGGGGCTCTGCCGGAGGGTCCCCAGCCCCCTGCCCCCCTGTCCCCAGGGATCATCGACAGCACCATCGGCGACCAGCGCCAGGTCGTGGCTGTCACCGGCGATGGCACCAACGACGGCCCCGCCCTCAAAAAGGCTGACGTGGGGTTCGCCATGGTAACGCCCCCTCCCCAAATTGGGACCCCTCCCCAAATTGGGACCCCCGGACCCCTCCCCAAATTGGGATCCTGAGACCCTTCCCCAAATTGGGGCCCTTGAAAACCCTCCCCAAATTGGGATCCTGGGACCCCGCCCCAAACTGGGACCCCTCCTCAAATTGGGACCCCTCCCCAAATTGGGATCCTGGGACCCCTCCCCAAATTTGGATCCTGAGATCCTTCTCCAAACTGAGATCCTGTGACCCCTCCCCAAACTGGGACCTCTCCCCAAACTGGGACCCCTCCCCAAACTGGGACCCCTCCCCAAATTGGGATCCTGAGATCCTTCTCCAAACTGAGATCCTGTGACCCCTCCCCACATTGAGATCCCAGGACCCCTCCCCAAATTGGGATCCCGAGATCCTTCTCCGAATTGGGACCCCCAGGACTCCCCTCAATTTGGGACTCCCCAAAATTGGACCCCCTGAGCCCCCAGGACCCCCTTGCCAAAAATAGGGACCCCTGCCCTGTTCCTGGGGCCACTTTGGGGCCACCTGGGGGTCACCTTGGGGAATCTACCATGGGGTTCCCTATCCCTGTGGTCACCTGGGGTCACCTGGGGCCACTTTGGGGTCACCTGGGGGTCACCCATCCATGTCCCAAGGGCATCGTGGGCACAGACGTGGCCAAGGAGGCGTCGGACATTGTCCTGTCCCCTCACCCACCTGGGGTCACCTGTGGTCACCTGGGGTTACCTGGGGTTACCTGGGGGTCACCTGGGGGTCACCCATCCATGTCCCCAAGGGCATCGGGGGCATGGACGTGGCCAAGGAGGCGTTGGACATCATCCTGTCCCCTCACCCACCTGGGGTCACCTGGGGTCACCTACCAGGGGGTTCCCTATTCCTGTGGTCACCTGGGGGTCACCTGTGGTCACCTGGGGGTCACCCATCCGTGTCCCCAGGGCATCGCGGGCACGGACGTGGCCAAGGAGGCGTCGGACATCATCCTGACGGACGACAACTTCTCGAGCATCGTCAAGGCTGTCATGTGGGGCCGCAACGTCTACGACAGCATCGCCAAGTTCCTGCAGTTCCAGCTGACCGTCAACGTGGTGGCCGTCATCGTGGCCTTCACCGGCGCCTGCATCACGCAGGTGAGACGGGTCACCTGGGCAGGTGGGACATGGGGACATGGGGTGTCATCGTGGCCTTCACCGGCGCCTGCATCACGCAGGTGAGACGGGTCACCTGGGCAGGTGGGACATGGGGACATGGGGTGTCATCGTGGCCTTCACCGGCGCCTGCATCGCGCAGGTGAGACGGGTCACCTGGGCAGGTGGGACAGGTGAGACAGGGTCACCTGGGCAGGTGGGACAGGTGAAGAGTCACCTGGGCACCTGGGACATGGGGTGCCATCGTGGCCTTCACCGGTGCCTGCATCACGCAGGTGAGACAGGGTCACCTGGGCAGGTGGGACAGGTGAGACAGGGTCACCTGGGCAGGGGGGACATGGGGACATGGGGATGTCATCGTGGCCTTCACCGGCGCCTGCATCACGCAGGTGAGACAGGGTCACCTGGGCAGGTGGGACAGGTGGGACAGGGTCACCTGGGCAGGTGGGACAGGTGAGACAGGGTCACCTGGGCAGGTGGGACAGGTGAAGAGTCACCTGGGCAGGTGGGACAGGTGAGACAGGGTCACCTGGGCAGGTGGGACAGGTGAGACAGGGTCACCTGGGCAGGTGGGACATGGGGATGTCATCGTGGCCTTCACCGGCGCCTGCATCACGCAGGTGAGACAGGTCACCTGGGCAGGTGGGACAGGTGAGACAGGGTCACCTGGGCAGGTGGGACAGGTGAAGAGTCACCTGGGCAGGTGGGACATGGGAACATGGGGATGTCATCGTGGCCTTCACCGGTACCTGCATCACACAGGTCACCTGTGCCCACCTCCCCCAGCCCCCTGAGTCTACCTGTCCCCACCTGTCCCACCTGAGCTCACCTGTCCCACCTGTCCCCCTGTCCCCAGGACTCGCCGCTGAAGGCGGTGCAGATGCTGTGGGTGAACCTCATCATGGACACCTTGGCCTGTCCCACCTGAGCTCACCTGTCCCACCTGAGCTCACCTGTCCCACCTGAGCTCACCTGAGCTCACCTGTCCCTCCTGTCCCCCTGTCCCCAGGACTCGCCGCTGAAGGCGGTGCAGATGCTCTGGGTGAACCTCATCATGGACACCTTGGCCTGTCCCACCTGTCCTCACCTGTCCCACCTGAGCTCACCTGAGCTCACCTGTCCCACCTGTCCCACCTGAGCTCACCTGAGCTCACCTGTCCCACCTGTCCCACCTGTCCCCCTGTCCCCAGGACTCCCCCCTGAAGGCGGTGCAGATGCTCTGGGTGAATCTCATCATGGACACCTTGGCCTGTCCCACCTGAGCTCACCTGTCCCACCTGTCCTCGCCTGTCCCACCTGAGCTCACCTGTCCCTCCTGTCCCCCTGTCCCCAGGACTCGCCGCTGAAGGCGGTGCAGATGCTCTGGGTGAACCTCATCATGGACACCTTGGCCTGTCCCACCTGAGCTCACCTGTCCCACCTGAGCTCACCTGTCCCACCTGAGCTCACCTGTCCCCCTGTCCCCAGGACTCGCCGCTGAAGGCGGTGCAGATGCTCTGGGTGAACCTCATCATGGACACCTTGGCCTCGCTGGCGCTGGCCACGGAGCCACCCACGGAGGCTCTGCTGCTGCGCCGTCCCTACGGCCGCGACCACCCGCTGGTGTCCGGCACCATGCTGCGCAACATCCTGGGCCACGCCACCTACCAGCTGCTGGTCATCTTCACCCTGCTCTTCGCCGGTCAGTGACAGGGACACGGGGACATGGGGACATCGTGGGGGGAGTGATATGGGTGGTGGGAATCCATGGGGACATGGTGGGACACGATGGGACATGGTGGGACATCCTGGGCCACGCCGCCTACCAGCTGCTGGTCATCTTCACCCTGCTCTTCGCCGGTCAGTGACAGGGACATCATGGGGACATCGTGGGGGGAGTGATATGGGTGGTGGGAATCCATGGGGACACCATGGGAACCCATGGGGACACGGTGGGACATGGTGGGACATCCTGGGCCACGCCACCTACCAGCTGCTGGCCATCTTCACCCTGCTCTTCGCCGGTCAGTCACAGGGACACGGGGACATGGGGACATCGTGGGGGGAGTGATATGGGTGGTGGGAATCCATGGGACATCATGGGAACCCATGGGGACACGGTGGGACATCCTGGGCCATGCTGCCTGCCAGCTGCTGGTCATCTTCACCCTGCTCTTTGCTGGTCAGTCACGGGGACAGGGACATGGGGGACATGGGGACATCGTGGGGGGAGTGATATGGGTGGTGGGAATCCGTGGGACACCATGGGAACCCATGGGGACATGGAGGGACATCCTGGGCCACACCACCTACCAGCTGCTGGTCATCTTCACCCTGCTCTTCGCCCGTCAGTGACAGGGACATGGGGGACATGGGGACATCGTGGGGGGAGTGATATGGGTGGTGGGAATCCATGGGACATCATGGGAATCCATGGGGACACCATGGGAACCCATGGGGACACGGTGGGACATCCTGGGCCACGCCGCCTACCAGCTGCTGGTCATCTTCACTCTGCTCTTTGCCAGTCAGTGACAGGGACACGGGGACATGGGGACATCGTGGGGGGAGTGATATGGGTGGTGGGAATCCATGGGACATCATGGGAATCCATGGGGACACCATGGGAATCCATGGGGACACTGTGGGACATGGTGGGACATCCTGGGCCACGCCACCTACCAGCTGCTGGTCATCTTCACCCTGCTCTTTGCTGGTCAGTCATGGGGACATGGGGACATGGGGACATTGTTGGGGGGGTGATATGGGTTGTGGGAATCCATGGGGACACTGTGGGACATCCTGGGCCACGCCACCCACCAGCTGCTGGTCATCTTCACCCTGCTCTTCGCCGGTCAGTGACAGGGACGGGGGGTGACGTGGCCTGGGGGCCACGATGGGAGATGGTGGGGGTGGAGGTCCCATGTCCCCCTGTCCCTTTGTCCCCCTGAGTGTCCCCATGTCCCTGTCCCCGTGTCCCCCCAGGGGAGGTGCTGTTTGACATCGACAGCGGCCGCTCGGCCCCGCTGCACGCGCCGCCCTCGGAGCAGCGCTGTCCCCATGAGTGTCCCCATGAGTGTCCCCATGTCCCCATGAGTGTCCCCATGTCCCTGTCACTGTCCCCATGAGTGTCCCCATGTCCCTGTCCCACAGGGGAGGTGCTGTTTGACATCGACAGTGGCCGCTCGGCCCCGCTGCACGCGCCGCCCTCGGAGCACTTCACCATCATCTTCAACACCTTCGTGCTGATGCAGCTCTTCAACGAGCTCAACGCGCGCAAGCTGCACGGCGAGAGGAACGTCTTCGAGGGCGTCTGCGCCAACCCCATCTTCTGCGCCATCGTGCTGGGGACATTCGCCATCCAGGTGGGACACGGGGACACGGGGGGACATGGGGTGACATGGGGACACATGGGGACACATGGGGACACGGTGGGGAAAGGTGTTGGGGTGGGGAGGGGTCCATGGGAACGTCTTGGAGGGTGTCTGAGCCAACCCCATCTTCTGCGCCATCGTGCTGGGGACGTTCGCCATCCAGGTGGGACTCGGGGACACGGGGGGGGCACGGGGGTGACATGGGGACACATGGGGACACGGTGGGGAAAGGTGTTGGGGTGGGGAGGGGTCCATGGGAACGTCTTTGAGGGCATCTGTGTCAACCCCATCTTCTGCGCCATCGTGCTGGGGACATTCGCCATCCAGGTGGGACATGGGGACACGGGGGGACACACCCTGGTGTTGTGGGGACACCCCAGAGTGGGGGGTTTGGGGTGGGGAAGGATCCATGGGGACATGGGGACACATGGGGACACAGTGGGGGATGGGTGTTGGTGTGGGGAGGGATCCATGGGGACATCTCGGAGGGTGTCTGCGCCAACCCCATCTTCTGCGCCATCGTCCTGGGGACATTCGCCATCCAGGTGGGACTCGGGGACACGGGGGGAGCATGGGGGTGACATGGGGACACATGGGGACACGGTGGGGAAAGGTGTTGGGGTGGGGAGGGGTCCATGGGAACGTCTTGGAGGGTGTCTGCGCCAACCCCATCTTCTGTGCCATCGTGCTGGGGACATTCGCCATCCAGGTGGGACTTGGGGACACATGGGGACAATGCCCCCCATGCTGGGGACACCCTGAGCAGGGGGTGGCAGTGGCCACTCGGTGTCCCCGGGGGGTTTGGGGTGGGGAGGGGGTGAGGGGGAGGATCGGAGACCTCCCAGGGGTGGTGGGGACATGAGGGGACACCCAGGGACATTGTGGGGACCTGAGGGGACATTGTGGGGACCTTGGGGGATTTTGGGGGGTTTGGGACCCCTGTGACCCCCCCGTGACCCCCCCCGACCCCCCGTGCCCCCTCCCTCCCCAGGTGGTGATCGTGCAGTTCGGGGGGAAGCCTTTCAGCTGCTCCCCCTCAGTGCCGAGCAGTGGCTCTGGTGCCTCTTCGTGGGCGTGGGGGAGCTCGTCTGGGGACAGGTACGAGACCCCCACCCCAAAACCCCCCCAAAAAATCCCCAGAACCCCCCGAAATCCCCAGTACCCCAAAAGATCCCCCAAAAATCCCAAGACTCCTGGAAATCCCCATGCATGGGACCCCCAGCCCCAAAATCCCCCCCCAAAAACCCCCAGAACCCCCCGAAATCCCCATGCATGGGACCCCCACCCACCTGGGGACACCCCTGACCCATGGATGCCACCCACGGGACCCCCACCCAACGCGTGTGACCCACTGACCCACAGGACCCCCGCCCAGGGAAACCCACGCTGACCCCATTGTCCCCCACCCCCAGGTCCTGGGGTCTGCAGTGTCCCCAGTGTCCCCAGTGACCTCACTGACCCCAATGACCCCATTCCCTGTCCCCAATGTCCCCAATGTCCCCATCCTCTGTCCCCAGTGACCCCACTGACCTCCTTGACCCCATTGTCCCCCACCCCCAGGTCCTGGGGTCTGCAGTGTCCCCAGTGTCCCCACTGACCCCAGTGACACCATTCCTTGTCCCCAGTGACCCCACTGACCTCATTGACCCCATTGTCCCCCACCCCCAGGCCATGGTGTCTGCAGTGTCCCCACTGACCCCAATGACCCCACTGACCCCAATGACCCCACTGACCACAGTGACCCCATTCCCTGACCCCAATGTCACCAGTGACCCCATTAACCTCACTGACCCCCACTGTCCCCACTGACCCCATCCCCATCCCCGTTAACCCCTCAGGTGCTGGTGTGTGTCCTGGGGGGCCACAGTGCCCTGGCCCTGCAGGCGGGCAGTGGCCAGACCCCAGTGACCCCAGTGACACCAATGACCCCACTGTCCCCAGTGACCCCATCCCCTGTCCCCAGTGTCCCCAGTGTCCCCAGTGTCCCCAGTGTCTCCATTAACCCCTCAGGTGCTGGTGTGTGTCCCGGGGGGGCCGCAGTGCCCCGGCTCGGGGGGTGGGCAGTGGCCCGAGGGCTCGGACACCGATGACCCCAGTGTCCCCAATGTCCCCAGTGTCCCCAATGTCCTCAGTGACCCCAATGACCCCAATGTCCCCAGTGTCCCCAGTGTCCCCAATGTCCCCAGTGTCCCCAATGTCCTCAGTGACCCCAATGACCCCAATGTCCCCAGTGTCCCCAGTGTCCCCAGTGTCCCCAGTGTCCCCAGTGTCCCCGTTAACCCCTCAGGTGCTGGTGTGTGTCCTGGGGGGGCCACAGTGCCCCGGCTTGGGGGCGGGCAGTGGCCCGAGGGCTCGGACCCCAATGTCCCCAATGTCCCCAATGACCCCAATGTCCCCAATGTCCCAGTGTCCCCAATGACCCCAATGACCCCAGTGTCCCCAATGTCCCCAGTGTCCCCAATGTCCCCAATGTCCCCAGTGTCCCCAATGTCCCCAATGTCCCCAGTGTCCCCAATGACCCCAATGACCCCAGTGTCCCCAATGTCCCCAGTGTCCCCACTGTCCCCGTTAACCCCTCAGGTGCTGGTGTGTGTCCCGGGGGGGCCGCAGTGCCCCGGCTCGGGGGGTGGGCAGTGGCCCGAGGGCTCGGACAGTGACGAGCAGGACGAGCTGGACGCGGCCGAGCTGCGCCGGGGGAAGGTCCTGTGGGTTCGGGGCCTGAGCCGCATCCAGACCCAGGTGGGACCCCCACCCCAAATCATCCCCACCCCCAAATTCCCTTCTTTGAGCCCCAAAATTGGGGGAGAGCCCAAAAATTGGGGAAATCCCAAAATTTGGGAATTTCTGTGGGAGGGAAATCCCAGAATTTGGGAATTTCTGTGGGAGGGAAATCCCAAAATTTGGGAATTTCTGTGGGGGGGGAAATCTCAAAATTTGGGAATTTCTGTGGGAGGGAAATCCCAAAATTTGGGAATTTCTGTGGGGGGGGAAATCTCAAAATTTGGGAATTTCTGTGGGAGGGAAATCTCAAAATTTGGAATTTCTGTGGGGGGTGAAATCTCAAAATTTGGGAATTTCTGGGGGAAGAAATGGGGATTTTGGGGGGGGGTTGTTTTTTTTGGGGGGGAATTCCCTTTTTTTTCTGGGGGGGGTCCCCAATGAGAGGATCAATTTGGGGTCTCCTTTATGGGGTTTGGGGGTTCCCCCTTCCTATTTTCGGGGTTTCCCCCTCCCCAAATTCTCGGGGGGAAATGAGAAGAAATGGGGATTTGGGGGGGGTCTTTTGGGGAGGAATTTTTGGGGGGAGGGATTTGGGGGAATTCCCTTTTTTTTCTGGGGGGGGTCCCCAATGGGAGGATCAATTTGGGGGTCTCTTTATGGGGTTGGGGGGGTCCCTCCTTCCTATTTTTGGGGTGTCCCCCCTCCCCCCAAATTCCTGCGGGGGGGGGGTCTTTTGGGGAGGGATTATTTTGGGGGAGGAATTTTTTGGGGGGAGGGATTTGGGGGAATTCCCTTTTTTTTTTCTGGGGGGTCCCCAATGGGAGGATCAATTTAGGGTCTCTTTTTGGGGTTTGGGGGGGTCCCTCCTTCCTATTTTTGGGGTGTCCCCCCTCCCCCCAAATTCCTGGTGGGGGTCTCTTGGGGAGGGATATTTTTGGGGGGAGGGATTTGGGGGAATTCCCTTTTTTTTCCTGGGGGGGGTCCCCAAAGGGGGGATCAATTCGGGGTCTCTTTTTGGGGTCTGGGGGGGGTCCCCCATCCCATTTTCGGGGTGTCCCCCCCCTCAATTCCCTCCCCCCCCCCCCACAGATGCGGGTGGTCCGCGCCTTCCGCAGCAACCTGGGGGGGGGTCCGCCCCCCCTGCCGCGGCCCGAGCCCCCCCTGGGGGTGCCTTTCGGGGTGCCCCCCCACGCCGAGCTGATTTTCGGGGACACCAGGGACATTCCCCTGATCGACGACACGGACGCCGAGAGCGAGGCCCCCCGATCCGCGCCCCCCCCAACCGCAACAACAACCACAGGGCCCCCGCCTGCGCCCCCCCCGGGCGCCTGCACAGCCTCGAGACTTCGCTTTGAGACGGGGGGGGCACCCCCAAATCCCCCCCCCCCCAAATTCCTCCATCCCCCCCTCCCCCCACCCACCTCGGGACCCCCAAAAACCCCCGGATTCCCCTCCCCCCATAAGCCATGTTTTTATTTGGGGGGGGGGCACAGCCGGGCCATGTTTTATTTGGGGGGGGGGGGGATTGGGGGGGTTTTGGGGGAGGAGGGGGGTTTTAATTAATTAATTAATTTATTGGGGTTTCATTGGTGTAATTATTTATTGGGGGGGCGCACATGGGGGAGGGGTCCCGACCCTGTGCGCGCCCCCCCCCCCCACCCCCCCCCGCGGGAATTAAACACGGCCGAGGCTGGGGGGGCTCCGTGTGGTTTTTTGGGGGGGGGGGGGAATTTGGGGAGGGGTCCCGGGGTCTGTATGGGGCTGGGGAGGGGATTTTTCTGGGGGGGGGGTCCCTCAGCCCATGGGGGTTTTTTGGGGGGGTCCCTCTGTCTTTGAGGATTTTTTTGGGGAGGGTCCCAGAGTCTGTCAAGGGCTGGGGAGGGGATTTTTTGGGGGGGGGGGTGGGGGGGGGGGGTCCCATCTCATTGTGTTTTTTTTTGGGGGGGGTCCCTCTGTCCTTGAGGATTTTTTGGGGAGGGGTCCCAGAGTCTGTCAAGGGCTGGGGAGGGGATTTTTTTTTTTGGGGGGGGGCCTCTGTCTTTGAGGATTTTTTGAGGGGGGTCCCATCTCTTTGTGCTTTTTTGGGGGGGGGGTCCCACACTCTGTCAGGAACTGGGGAGGTTTTTTTGGGGGGGGGGTCCCATCTCTCTATGGTTTTTTTGGGGGGGGGGTCCCACACTCTGTCAGGAACCGGGGGGGTATTTTTGGGGGGGGTCTCATCTCTCTCTCTGTTTTTTTTGGGGGGGGGTCTGTCAGGAACCGGGGGGGTCCCTCTGTCCATGGTGGGGGGGGGGAGGCGATTCGGGGCCCCCTCTTTCTGGGGGCTGGGGGGGCTCCGCCTGTCGGGCCGGGGTCCCGGGGGGCGCCGGGGGTGGGGAGGGGGGGGCTCGGGCAGCGGGGGGGAGGGGCAGCCCCCGCCCCTCCCCCCACCTGCGTGTCGAGGCTGTAGAGCCCCAGGAGCTCCCGAACGATCGCCTCCAGCGCGGGGGGGCTCAGCCCCGGGCTCAGCACCTGGGGGGGCACGGGGGGGTCGGGACCTCCTCGGGACCCCCAAAATCCCCCCAAATCCCCCCAAATTCCCCCAATTCCCCAAACCCCCCAGGACCCCAAAAACCCCCCCAGGATTGCCCAAATCCCCTCCAGCGCGGGGGGCGCAGCACCTGGGGGGGGGGCACGGACACATCGTGACCCCCCCCCCCGGGACCCCCAAAAACCTCCCCAAAATGCCCCGGACCCCCCAAAATCCCCGGGGTTCGGAAAAAACCCAAAATCCCCAGAATTCCCCAGGGATGCCCCAAATTCCATTCAGCTTGGGGGGCTCAGCACCTGGGGGGGGCACGGGGGGGGTCGATAGCTCCTCGGGACCCCCAGAAACCTCCCCAGAATTCCCCAGGATTCCCCAAAATTCCCGGGGTTCCCAAAAATCCCAACCCCCCCGGGATTGACCAGATCCCCCCCGAATTCCCCCAAACCCCTCCAAGACCCCTCCCCAACCCCCAAAATTTGCCCCAATCCCCTCCAAACCCCCTCCCCACACCCCAAATTGCCCCCAAAACTCCTCAGGACCCCCCCCCAATCCCCAAATCTCCCCCACGACCCCTCCCCATCTCCCCAATATCCCCCAATCCCCTTCCCCACACCCCCAAATCCCCCCCGGACCCCTCCCCAAACCCTCCAGGACCCCTCCCCACTCCCCAAATCTCCCCCCAACCCCCCTCCCACACCCCCAACCCCCATCTAAACCCCCCCAGGACCCCTCCCCACACCCCCAAATCCCCCCGGACCCCTCCCCAAACCCTCCAGGACCCCTCCCCACTCCCCAAATTCCCCCAAATTCCCTCCCCATGCCCCCCAACCCCCCCAGGACCACCCCAATCCCCCCCAACCCCCCCCAGGACACCCCCAAATCTGCCCCAATCCCCCCAACCCCCCTCCCCACCCCCGAAATCCCCCCAGGACCCCTCCCCACTCCCCAAATTCCCCCCAATTCCCTCCCCATGCCCCCAACCCCCCCCCCCAGGACCACCCCAAACCCCCTCCAGTCCCCCCAACCCCCCAGGACCACCCCCAAGCCCCCAGGACCACCCCCAAGCCCCCAGGACACCCCAAATCTGCCCCAATCCCCCCAACCCCCCTCCCCACCCCCCAAATCCCCCCAGGACCCCTCCCCAGCGCCCCTCACCTGCCACCAGCGGGGGGGGGTCCCGGGGGGGGTCCTCTGCCGCACAGCTCCAGCCCCAGGTGCAGCGCGGCCGCCGCCAGGTGCGGGGGGGGTGGCGCAGGCCCAGCCCCCCGCGGCCCCGTCCCGCAGCAGGGCCCACGAGACCCCGGGACCCTCCCCCAGGGACCCCCGCCCCCCCGGAGCGCCGCGCGCCGCCCCCCCAGCGGCCCAGGGCCAGCAGGTACTGCAGGAGGTACTGGGAGGGGGAGAGGGGTTAGAGACCCCCGGAATGTGCCCCAAATTAACCCGAAATCAGCCCAAAATTAACCCGAAATCTAGGGTTAGAGACCCCCGGAATGTGCCCCAAATTAACCCAAAATCAGCCCGAAATCTAGGGTTAGAGACCCCCGGAATGTGCCCCAAATTAATCCAAAATTACCCAAAAATTTAGGGTTAGAGACCCCGGAATTAGCCAAAATCAGCCCAAAATCTAGGGTTAGAGACCCCCGGAATCTGCCCCAAAATCAGCCCAAAATCCAGGGTTAGAGACCCCCGAAATCAGCCCGAAATCACCTGAAATCCACCCCAAAATCTGCCCGAAATCTAGGGTTAGAGACCCCCGAGATTA
>JAXCHO010000801.1:0-30340 GCA_036630365.1 Acanthiza pusilla
TAACAAAAAGGAGGAAAAATGGGGGGAAATGGAGAAAAAATGAGAAAAAAAGGAAGCAAAATGAAGGAAATGGAAGGAAAAAAGGGAAAAAAATTCAAAAAAATAGAAAATAAAGAAGGAAAGTGGAAAAAAAGGAAGAGAAATGCAGAAAAATGAGGAAAAAACAAAGAAAAATGAAGGAAAAGGATGAAAAAAATGGAAAAAAAATCCAAAAAAATGGAAAAGAAAGAAGGAAAATGGAAAAAAAGGAGAAAAAATAAAGGAAATGTGAAAAAAGGGGAAAAAGCAAGGAAAAAACAGGGAAAAAACAAAAAAAAGGAAAAAAAATGAAGAAAAACAGAGAAAAAATGAGGAAAAAATGAAGGAAAATGAAGGAAAAGGAAAGAAAAAATGGGAAAAAAAAGGAAAAATAAAGAAGTGGAAAGAAATGAGAAAAAATGGAGGAAATGGAGAAAAAATGAGAAAAAAATGAAGAAAAACGAATGAAAAGAAGGAAAAAAATAAAAAAAAATGGAAAAATAAAGAAGAAAAGTGGAAAAAAAGGAAAAAAAATGGAGAAAAATGAGGGGAAAATTAGGGAAAATTAGGGAAAAATTGGGGGAAATTGGGGAAAAAATGGGAAAAATTGGGGGGAAAAATTGGGAAAAAATTGGGGAAAAATTGGGGAAAAAATGAAGAAAATATGGAGAAATTAAGGGGAAAATAGAGAAAAAGAACAAGGAAAAAATTGGGGAAAAAAGGGAAAATTTGGGGAAAATATTGCAGAAAAATTAGGAGAAAATTGGGGAAAATATTGGGAAAAAATAGGAAAAAATTGGGGGAAAAAAGGGGAATTTTAGAAGAAAAAGAAGAAAAAAAATGGGGAAAAATTGAGGGAAAATGGAGAAAAAAAAATTAACATAAACAACAATAAATTTCTAAAATGACAAAAAAAAAAAGAAAAATACAAAAAAAAAGAAAAAAAGAAAGAAGACAATAACACAAGAAAAAACAAAAAAAAATTGTGAAATAATGGGGAAAAGATGGTGAAAAATGGAGGAAAAGGAGACAAAAAATGGAGGAAAAAAGGAAAAATAACGGGGAAAGAATGGGGAAAAAATAGAGAAAAATAGGAAAAAAATGAAGATAATTAAGGAACAAAAAGGAGAAATAAAACCAAAAAATAGAAAAAAGAGTAAAAAAAAGTGAAGAAAAAGTAAAAAAAAAAAAGAAAAATAAAGAGAAAAAAAAGAAAAAAAATCAGAACAAATTTGGGGAAAGAAATCCTAAAATATTAAAAAAAAATTAAAGAAGGCAAAGGAAAAAATCCAGAAAAAAAATCCAATTTTTCCCAAATTCTTACCTTGGATTTGCTGAGTTGATGCAGAAATTGGAACTTTGGATCCACGGCAGGCTGAGGAATTTGAGGAATTTCAGGAATTTGGGGAATTTCGGGAATTTTCTGAGGATTTTGGGAAGAATTGAAGATCAAAGCCAAGGCAAGGATGCCAATGGCTGTGGTGAGCAGAGAGGCCAAGAGGCAAAGCAGGAAAAATTTCAGCAGGGAATTCCTTCCAGAAGGTTCCTGAAATTTAAAAAAAAAATTAAAATTATTTTGGGAATTTTTGGAGAATTTTTTGGCATTTTTTCCAGAATTTTTTAGGGAATTTTTTGAGATTGTTTTGGCATTTCTTCAAAATTATTTTAGGATTTTTTGGAATAATTTTTAGAACTTTTAAAGGAATTTTTTACTATTCCTTTTCACATCTTTTTCAGAACTTTTTTCAGGTTTTTTGGGATTTTTTGGGAACCTTTTTGAGATTTTTTCAGATTTTTTTGGATTTTTTTGAGAATTTTTTCAGCATTTTTTCAGAATTTGTTTGGATTTTTTTTAAGTATTTTTTAGAATTTTTAAGGGAATTTTTTACTTTTTTTTACACATCGTTTTCAGAATTTCTTTAGTTTTCTTGGCGAATTTTTTGGAATTTTTTTGAGATTTTTTCAGAATTTCTTGGAATTTTTTGAAAGATTTTCTGGCAATTTCTCAGAATTTTTTTAGAATTTTTTGGAGTATTTTCCAGAATTTTTTACTTTTTTTTTCTAACTTTTTCAGAATTTTTTTAGGATTTTTTGGGCATTTTTTCCAGATTTTTTTTTTATTTTTTTCAGAGTTTTTTGGCAATTTTAAAGAATTTTTCTAAGATGATTAGAAATATTTTTTAGAATTTTTAAAAGAACTTTTTACTATTCTTTCTGACATTTTTCTCAGAATTTTTTTAGGTTTTTTTGGGGTTTCTTGGGGGATTTTTTTGGAACTTTTTTGAGATTTTTTCAGACTTTTTTTAGAAATTTTTTGAAAGTTTTTCAGCAATTTTAAATAATTTTTTAGGATTTTCTAGAATATTTTTCAGAATTTTTTACTTCTTTTTTTCAACTTTTTCAGAATTTTTTTTTCGGGCTTTTAAGCGATTTTTTTCAGAATTTTTTGGGATTTTTTGAGACTTTCTTTGCGATTTTATCAGAATTGTTTTCCATTTCTTCCAGGACTTCCTAGAATTTTTAAATTTTTTTTTTTTTTGTCAGTCTTAGAAAAATTTTTTGGGCATTTTTTCCAGAATTTTTAAAAATTTTTTTTTTATTTTTTAAAGAAACTTTTCTAAATTTCCTGTAATTTTTAAAAGAATTTTTAAAGAATTTTTTTGGGTATTTTTCCACTTTTTTTTTTTTTATATTTTTCAAAATTATTTTTGGATTTTTTGGACAATTTTTGACTTTTTTTGAGAATTTTTTGGGATTTTTTCAGAATTTTTCAGGATTTTTGAGCTTTTTTTTTTGCCTTTTTTTTCAGGTTTATTTTCACAAATTTTAGACAATTTTTAGATTAATTTTTGCCAATTTTTCCATGAATTTTTGGCAATTTTTGGATTAATTTTTGCCAATTTTTCCCTGAATTTTTGGCAATTTTTGGATTAATTTTTGCCAATTTTTCCCTGAATTTTTGGCAATTTTTGGATTAATTTTTGCCAATTTTTCCATGAATTTTTGACAATTTTTGGATCAATTTTTGCCAATTTTTCCATGAATTTTTGGCAATTTTTTTCTCACCTCTCTCTTGCTCCATTCCATCCTCGGCGCCGATTCCGGAACTTTCTCTCCGTGCATTTCAAATGCCAAATTCTCCATTGAATTCCTGAAAAAAAAAACCAAAAAAATTTGATTAAAAATGCCCAAAATTACCCAAATTTGGAACTTTTTTTCCCCTCATATATTACAAATATTTTTCCTCATTTTTAGTTTCTTTTTTTTGTTTTTTTCCTGATTTTTGGGGATTTTCTTAAAATTTTTTTCCTGATTTTTGGATTTTTTCTTCTTATTTTTTTCCTGATTTTTTTTTATTTATTTCTTTTTTCCTAATTTTTGTTTTTTTTTTTTTTTCTGATTTTTGTGGGTTTTTTTTTAAATTTTTCCTGATTTTTGGTTTTTTAAAACTATTTTTTTCCTGATTTTTGGGGATTTTCTTTAAATTTTTTTCCTGATTTTTGGATTTTTTTCTTTTTTTTTTTTCTGGATTTTTGTTTTCTTTATTTATTTTTTTTCCCCCTGATTTTTGGGTTTTTTTATTATTTTTTTCCTGATTTTTGGGTTTTTTAATTAGTTTTTTTTCTGATTTTTTTTCCTAATTTTTAGATTTTTTTTTAAACTTTTTTCCTGATTTCTGTTTTTTTAAGTTTTTTTTCCTAATTCTTTTTTTTTTTTTTAATTTTTTCCTAATTTTTAAAGAAACTTTTTAGAGTTTTTCCTTTGCTTTTTGGGGAATTTTTGGGGAGATTTTTCCTCATTTTTTTGAGAATTTTTTTTTTTCAGATGTTTTTCTTATTTTCTAACGATTTTTTTTTTAAATTTTTGGGATTTTTTTCAGATTGAGAGTTTTTCGGGAATTTTTTAGGATTTCTCTAATTTTTCCTAATTTTTTTTTTGTTTTTTCCATGATTTTTAGGGAATTTCTTAAACATTTTTTTGCTAATTTTTCTGCATTTTTTTTCTATTTTTTTCCCTAATTTTTGTGGATTTTTTTCGCATTTTTTCCCTAATTTCTGGGATTTTTTTCGGCATTTTTTCCTAATTTTTGTGGATTTTTTTCTCTTTTTTTTTCCCTAATTTTTGGGAAATTTTTCAACATTTTTTCCCTAAATTTTTGTAGAATTTTTTCACTTTTCCCACTGATTTCTGGGCAATTTTGGGGATTTTTTTTCTGATTTCTTGAGTATTTCTTTGGAATTTTTGGGGTTTTTTTTCCTAATTTTTGGAAGAATTTTTTTGGGATTTTTTCCCAATTTTTTTTTTTTTAAATTTAATTTCCTTAGCACTTTTTCTGATTTTTGGATATTTTTTTCCCTGATTTTTTGGGGGAATTTTTTGGAATTTTTTTTCTGGTTTTTTTGGATTTTTTTCTCTTTTTTTCTGGAGACTTTCTTGAGAATTATTTACAATTCTTTTCTGCCATTTTGGAATTTTTTTTTTTTTTTACATTTTTTGGGGATTTTTTTCCTGATTTTTGCAGGAGTTTCTGGGGAATTTTTTTACATTTTCTGGGGTGGATTTTTTCTAGAATTCTTCAGGATTATTTCAAACACTTTTTAAGAATATTTTCGGGGAATTTTTAAGGTTTTTTTCTGATTTTTTGGACACTTTTTTCTCAATTTCTTTACAATTTTCCACCACTTTGTTAAAAATTTTTTTTCAAATTCTTTCAAAATTTCTTCACAAAACTTTAAAAAAATTATATTTTTACTTTTTTCAGCCAAAAAAACCCCAAAAAATAAGCAAAAAACCCCAAAATTCCTCAATTTTTGAGCCTCTGGACCTGGTTTCCGGCCTGGCCTCGTTGCCATGGCAACCAAAGCCTCAGGAAAAGATTTGTTTTCCCAATTTTTAGAATTTTTTCTCTTTTTTTCCCAATTTTTTGGGTGATTTTTGGGGAATTTTTGGAGGAATTATTCAGGGATTTTTTTTCTGATTTTTGGGGGAATTTTTGAGGATTTTTTTGGGATTACTTGGGGATTTTTTGGTGATTTTTGGATGAATTTTTCAGGGATTTTTTTGGAATTTTGAGGGAAATTTTGGGGAACTTTGGTAAGATTTTTCAGGGATTTTTTTCCTGATTTTTTTAGGATTTTTGAGAGAATTTTTTGGGGAATTTTTCAGGATTATTTAGAGATTTTTTTTTAGAATATTTTTGGGAATTTTTTGGGGCTTTTTTCTGATTTTTTGGACACTTCCCCCTCAAATTTTTTGCAATTTTTTCCCATTTTTTCCCCAATTTTTTCAGAACTTTCCAGAAATTCCTTTTGAAAACTTTCAGGAATTCACATTTTCAGTTTTTCTCGAAATAAAAACCAAAAAAATTGAGAAAAAAACCCCAAAATTCCTCAATTTTTGAGCCTCTGGGCCTGGTTTCCGGCCTGGCCTCGTTGCCATGGCAACCAAAGCCTCAGGAAAGTTTTTCCTTAACTTTTAAAATATTTTTCTTTTTTTTTCTTCTTTTTTTTTTTAACTTTTGGAAAATTTTTCCAAAGATTTCTGCAGGAATTATTTTAAACATTTATGGACTTTTTTTTGGGGGGAATTTTTTAGGTTTTTTTTCTGCTTCTTTTGAGATTTTTTGGAAACTTTTCCTTTAATTTTTTAAGATTTTTAACTTTTTTTTTACCCAAACCTTTGCAATTTTTTAAAAATCTCTCTTAAGAACTTTGAAAAACTTCTATTTTCCATTCTTTCTGCTAAAAAATCCAAAGAATTTAGAAAAAAAAACCAAAATTCCTCAATTTTTGGGCCTCTGGGCTTGGTTTCCGGCCTGGCCTCGTTGCCATGGCAACCAAGCCACAGGAAAAGCAATTGAATTTCCTGAATTTCCTCATCCCAAAATCTCCTTTTTTGGGGGAGTTTTTAAATTAAATTCTTCAATAAAATTTTATTCCTCAATTTCCAAAATATTTTATTTTTCTTTCTGATTTTCCTCTGATTTTTTTGGGGTTTTTTTTAGGATTTTTTTTCAAATTTTTAAGGAAAATTTTGGATTTTTAAAGCATTTTCTTAAGGAATTTTAAAAAGAATTTTTCGGGGATTTTTTTTTAAAAGAATTTTCCGATTTTTCGCAGATTTCCTTCTGATTTTTTTCAGATTTTTTTTGGAATTTTTTTTCAGCTTTTTTTGGCAATTTTTAAAGTTTTTTTTCTGATTTGTAAGAATTTTTTCCCCAAAAAATTTCCAAAAAATTTCATTTCTTACCTCCAAAAACTCCTGAATTTCCAGAGCAGCTCCTGAGGCTCTAACGCTCAGCCCCCAAAAATATCCCAATTTTCTGTAAAAAAAAAAATCCAAATTTTCTCATTAAAAAACACCGTTTTTTGAGGATAAAAACCCCAAATTAAAAAAAAAAATGAATTTTTCAACCAAAAAATTCCCAAGAATTACTAATTTCCCCCCCCAAAAAATCCCAATTTTTCGCCATAAAATCTCCCATTTTTATCTCAAAAAACCCCACATTTCTTCACCCAAAATATCCTAGTTTTCCACCAAAAAAATCCCAAAAAATCCGATTTTTTTCACCAAGAAATCCCTCATTTTCAGCACAAAATCTCCAACTTTTCGCTAAAAAACATCAATTTCTAATCAAAAAATAAAAAAAATCCTGAATTTTCAGCATAAAAACCTCAAATATTCAACAAAAAAATCTCCAAAAACTTCAATTTTTTCACCAAAAAAATTCCTAATTTTCAGCACAAAACCTCCAATTTTTTGCTAAAAAAAAATCCAATTTTTCACCAAAAAATGCCCCAAAAAATCCGGAATTTTCAGCATAAAATCCCCAAATCTTCCCTTTAAAAAGACCCAAAAAATGCAATTTTTTTCAGAAAAAAACCTCCAATTTTTCGTCATAAAACCTTTCATTTTTTACCAAAAACCTCTGAATTTTTCACCAAAAAATCCTGAATTTTTACCCAAAAAATTCCGTTTTTTCAGCATACAATCCCCAATTTTTTCCCAATAAAAAACCACATTTTCCCCTAATAAAAACCCAAATTTTCCCCAAAAAAAATTCCAAAAAATTTCATTTCTTACCTCGAGAAAATCCTGATTTTCAGAGTCACCCCTGAGGCTCTGCTCCTCTCTCTCCTCAAAAAAATCCCAATTTTTCACCCAAAAATCCCCAAAAAACCTCAATTTTTTTCACAAGAAAAGCACCAAATTTCCCCTAAAAAATCCTAAAAAAAAATACTGAATTTTTCACATCAGGAACAGCACATTTTCCTGAAAAAAAATTCCTCAAAAAATGATCCAAAGTTTGGAATTTTTCACAATAAAAAAGCCAAAATTTTCCATTAAAAAAAAATCCAAAATAATCTCCATTTCTCAAAATAAAAACTCCAAATTTTCTCGAAGGAATCTTCTAAAAACCGAATTTTTTTCCCCAAAAAATCCAAAATTTTTGACAAAAAAACCCTAAAATTCTCTCAAAAAACACCAAAATTACCTGAAAAATTCAAAATAAAAATCACAATTTTTGCTAAAATTTCCTCCAAAAAAATCGCAATTTTTGCTGAAATTTCCTCCAAAAAAATCACAATTTTTCCACAAAAAAATCAGAATTTTTAAGGATAAAATCCCCAAATTTTCAGCATAAAATCCTTATTTTTTCAGTATAAAAACCCAATTTTTCCCCAAGAAAAACCCAAATTTTCCCCAAATTTTTCCCAAAAAACTTTCAAAAAAAAAATCAGAAAAAAATTACTAAAAATTCAGGAAAAAACCTCCAAAAAAACCCCAAAAATCAACAAAACTGGATTAAGAAATCACTAAAAAATCAGAAAAAAATCACTGAAAATTCAGGAAAAAACACCAAGAAATCAAGAAAAGTTCCCCAAAAAATGGGAAAAAAAATCACCCAAAAATCAACAAAATATTATAAAATTTACCAAAACATCAGAAAATAATTCACTAAATATTCATCAAAAAAGGCAGAAAAAAAATCAAGAAAAATCGCAAAAAAATTTAAAAAAATCACCCAAAAATCAACAAAATTATTTAAAAATTGACTGAAAAATCAGAAAAAAATTCACAGAAAATTCACAAAAAAACCCCAAAAAAACCACGAAAAATCCCCAAAAAATGGGAAAAAAATCTCTGAAAAGTCAACAAAAATATTACAAAAATTGACCAAAAAATCAAGAAAAAAATTCCCCAAAACTAGGAAAAAATGACTTTAAAAATCTTATTTTTTCCCAAAAATATCCCATTTTTTCGGCATAAAACCTCCGATTTTCCACCAAAAAACTCTCTAAAAATCTCTATTTTTCCCCAAAAAAATCCAAAATTTTCACCCCAAAAATTCGAATTTCTCATTCAAAAAAACCCCAAATTTTCAGCATAAAATCCTCATTTTTTTCCCAATAAAAAACTTCATTTTTCCCTAATAAAAACCAAAATTTTTCCCCAAAAAAAATTTCATTTCTTACCTCCAAAATCTCCTGATTTTCTGGAATTAATCCTCAGGCTCTGCTCCTCTCCCTGCTCTGCTCTCATTTTTATTCTCTCCTTGCAGGAAATGTCGAAATGAAAAATTGCATTTCCTCCTTTTATGCAAATGAGGCCGAAATTGCTGACAAAGCACAAATTCTCTTCTCCCCGAGGATTTGTTTTTTTTGGAGTTTGATTTCCTCAATTTGCATTTTTGGGTTTTTTGCTTCCTGGAACAAAAAAAAAAAAAAAATTAAATTTTTTGTGATTTTTTTTATTTTTGTTATTTTTTCCTGATTTTTTCTGATTTTTGTTTTTATTTTTTAAGGAATTTTTCTCTATTTAAAAGTCAATTTTAACTCATTTTATTTTCAATTTTTTTTTTCTCATTTCCTGGTGAATTTTTCCCAATTTTTTGGTGATTTTTTTTTGAAATTTTCCCTCGTTTTTAAGTGATTTTTCTCCATTTTTAAACTATTTTTTCTCCATTTTTCTATCAACTTTTCACTATTCCAAACTGAGTTTTTATTAATTTTTGCCAATTTTTTTTTTCTCTAATTATTTCCCCAATTTTTCTAAATTTTTTTTCTTTCTTTTAAAACGATTTTTTCCTGATTTTGTCGTAAATTTTTCGTGTTTTTAAATGATTTTTAAAAAATTTTTTTCCCCATTTTTGATAATTATTTTCTCAATTTTTGGTGATTTTCTAATTTTTTTTAATCTTTTTTCTGATTTTTTTTCCTTTTTTAAAACTTATTTTTTAAATTTTTGGTGATTTTTTTTTCTCAATTCTCAAACAATTTTTCCTGATTTTTTAGTAAATTTTTCTCAAATTTTGCTGAATTTTTTTCCAATTTTTTTGTGATTTTCCCCAAATTTTTTGGAGATTTTTTTCTCATTTTTTCCATGAATTTTTAGTGAATTTTTCCTGATTCTTTTGCCTTTTTTTTCTAATTTTTTTTTCAATTTTTAATGAATTTTTTCTGTATTTTAGAACGAATTATTCATGATTTTTCGTGATTTTTTTTTCCCCAATTTTCCCCATTTTTTGCAATAATTCCTTGATTTTTTGTGATTTTTTTTTTCTGATTTTTCAGTGAATTTTCCTCAAATTTCGGTGAATTTTCTTCATTTTTTTGGTGATTTTCCCCTGACTTTTCAGTGATTTTATTTTTTATATTTCCTGGGATTTTTTTTTTTGAGTTTTTGCTGAAATTTTTTTACTGAATTGATTTTTTTATGATTTTCCCTGATTTTTCTGTCATTTTTCCCAATTTTTTTCTTACTTTTTCATCAATTTTGTTGTATTTAAAAGTCAATTTTGAGTGACATTTTTTTCAATTTTTTCCCTCATTTTTTGGTGATTTTTTTCCAATTTTTTGGAAATTTTTCCTCATTTTTTACTGATTTGTTTACTATTTTTCATCAATCCCTAATTAATTTTCAAATAAATTTTTCTGTATTTTAAAAAGAATCTTCATAAATTTTCAGTAATTTCTTTCTTTTCCTTTTTATAATTTTTTTCCTGATTTTTTAGTGAATTTTTAGAGATTTTTTTTTGAACTTTCTCTCCTTTCTTGACCATTATTTCCTGAATTTTTAGTGAATTTTTATTGATTTTTTTCTAATTTTTTTCTTACATTTTTGATGATTTTTTCCTGTGATTTTATCGATTTTTTTCCTGATGTTTTAGTAAATTTTTCTAAAATTTTGGTGAATTTTTCTCCAATTTTTTGGTGATTTTCCCCGAAATTTTCAGTGATTTTTTCTTATTTTTCCCTTGAATTTTTGGTGAATTTTTCCTGATATTTTTGTGATTTTTGGCACAGTTTTACTGAATTTTTTCTTCAATTTTTAATGAATTTTCCTGCATTTTAAAATTAATTTTTCGTGCTTTTTTTGTGATTCTTTTCCCCAATTTCTCCCCATTTTTTGTGATTATTTCCTGGAATTTTAGCGATTTTTTCCTGATTTTTAAGCGAATTTTCCTCCAATTTTGGTGAATTTTTTGCAATTCTTGGTGATTTGTTTCCTGAATTTTTAGTGATTTTTTTTCCTGAATTTTTTCTAATTTTACCCTATTTTTTGGTGACTTTTTCCTGAATTTTTTGGGTTTTTTTTCCTGAATTTATGGTGATTTTTTTGGGATTTTTACCTGATTTTTTTGGGATTTGTTCCTGATTTTTGGGAAATTTTTTTGGGAATTTTTTCCTAATTTTTTCATGATTTTTCCCCCCAAATTTCCTAATTTTTTCCCCAAAATTTCCTGGAATTTTCACAATTTCCAAAAATTTTTTCTTTCCAGGAACTCCTGAGACAAAAAAAAAAAAAAAAAACAACAAAAAAAAAACAAAACCAAAACCAAAACAACTCTGACGTCATCGAGAGCAATAAAATAATAAAAATAAAAATTAAAAAAAAAATTCCCAATCTAAAAATAACTTCCAATAAGGAAATCAAATCCAGGAAATAAAAAAAAATTAAATTTTTTTTTGAATAAACAACTCGTGGAGGACAAATTCCAAAAGTTTTTTTTAATTATTTTTTATTTTCTCGATTTTTCCTGGAAAAAAATAAAAAAAATTGTGAAAAAATTATTTTTATTTTCTTTTTTTCCTAATTTTTTTGGATTTTTAAAAATATTTTTCTGTTCTGTGTTTTTATTTTAGTTTACTTCAATTAATTTTAAATTTAATTTATTTATTTAATTTTTTTTTTTAATTTTTAAAATTTTTTATTTCTGGAAAATCACCAAAAATTCCCCAAAAAAAATCTAAAAAAAATCACCAAAAAATCCAAAATAATAAAAAAATTTCCTCAGAAAATTCTCGAAAAGAAATTTTAAAAAAACCTCCCAAAAATAAAATAAATTCTACTCAAAAAATAAAAAAAAATTTAAAAAATTCCAAAAAAATCACAAAAAAATCACAAAAAAATCCAAAATAATAAATTTCCTCAGAAAATTCTCGAAAAAAAAATTTTAAAAAACCACCGAAAAAAAAATAAATTCTACTCAAAAAATAAAAAAAAAAAAAAATCCCTAAAAAATTCGAAAAAATCACAAAAAAATCCAAAATAATAAATTTCCTCAGAAAATTCTCGAAAAAAAAATTTTAAAAAACCTCCGAAAAAAAAAATAAATTCTACTCAAAAAAATAAAAAATTCCCCAAAAAATTCCCCAAAAAATTCCAAAAAATCCAAAATAAATTTCCTCAGAAAATTCTTGAAAAAAAATTGAAAAAACCCTCCCAAAAATAAAAATAAATTCTACTCAAAAAATAAAAAAAAATTTAAAAAATTCCAAAAAAATGACAAAAAAATCACCAAAAAATCCAAAATAATAAAAAAAGTTCCTCAAAAAATTATAAAAAAAATTTTAAAAAAACTCCCAAAAATAAAAATAAATTCTACTAAAAAAAAAAATTCTCAAAAAAATTCCAAAAAAAATCACAAAAACATCCAAAATAATAGATTTCCTCAGAAAATTCTCGAAAAAAAATTTAAAAAAAACTCCTGAAAATAAAAACAAATTCCACTCAAAAAAATAAAAAATTCCCCAAAAAATTCCCCAAAAAATTCCAAAAAATCACCAAAAAATCCAAAATAATAAAAAAATTTTTTCAAAAAATTCTTGGAAAAAAAAAATTAAAAACCCTCCCAAAAATAAAAATAAATTTTACTAAAAAAAATTAAAAATTCACCAAAAAATGACAAAAAAAATCTTGAAAAATTAAAAAAATTTCCTCAAAAATCAAGGAAATTTTGCCTCCAAAAATCCCAAAAAATAAAAAAAAAATTCCAAAAGAAATTAAAAAACAAAAATCCCAAAAATTCACATTTCATTCCCAAAATCAGCGAGAAAATTAATTAATTGCCAAAATTAGCAACGAAATTAACATTTAATTACCGAAATTATTAAAAAAAATTTCGTATTTAATTTACAAAATTGAAAGAAAAATTGATTTCCAAATTTGGAAGGAAAATTCACATTTAATTCCCAAAATTAACAGGAAAATTCATAATTAGTTCTCAAAATTAACAAGAAAATTAATTAATTCTAAACATTAGAACAAAAATTCACATTTAATTGCCAAAATTAGAAAAAAAATTCATAATTAATTCGCAAAATTAGCAAGAAAATTAATTAATTCCCGAAATTAAAAAGAAAATTCACAATTAATTCCCAAAATTAACAAGAAAATTAATTAATCTCAAGAATTAACGCCAAAATTCACATTTAATCACCAAAATTAGAAGGAAAATTCACAATTAGTTGCCAAAAATAGAGGAAAAATTGATATTTAATTTCTGAAATTAATAAGAAAATTAATTAATGGCAAAAATTAGCAAAAAATTTCACATTTAATTGCCAAAATTAGAAAATAAATTGACGTTTAATTACCCAAATTAGCAAGAAAATTAATTAATCTCAAGAATTCACACCAAAATTCACATTTAATTGCCAAAATTGGAAGGAAAATTCGCAATTAATTCCCAAAATTAACAAGAAAATTAATTAATCTCAAGAATTAACACCAAAATTCACATTTAATCAGCAAAATTAGAAGGAAAATTCACAATTAATTACTGAAATTAGCAAGAAAATTCATGTTTAATTCCCAAAATTAACGAGAAAATTAATTAACTCCAAAAATGACAACAAAAATTCACATTTAATTCCCAAAATTAAAAGGAAAATTCACAATTAATTACTGAAATTAACAAGAAAATTAATTAATTCCAAAAATGAGAAGGAAAATTCACATTTAATTCACAAAATTCGAAGGAAAATTCACAATTAATTGCCAAAATTAACAAGAAAACTAATTAATCTCAAGAATTAACAGCAAAATTCACATTTAATCACCAAAGTTAGAAGGAAAATTCACAATTAATTGCCCAAATTAACATGAAATTTAATAAAATCCAAAAATTCGAAGCAAAATTGACATTTAATTGCCAAAATTAGAAGGAAAATTCACATTTAATTACCGAAATTAACAAGAAAATTAATTAATTCTCAAAATTAGAAGGAAAATTCACATTTAATTACTGAAATTAAAAAGAAAATTCATGTTTAATTCCCAAAATTAACAAGAAAATTAATTAACTCCAAAAATGACAACAAAAACTCACATTTAATTCCCAAAATTAAAAGGCAAATTCACAACTAATTACTGAAATTAGAAAGAAAATTAATTAATTCCAAAAAGTAGAAGCAAAATTCGCAATTAATCGCCCAAATTAGAAGGAAAATTCACAATTAATTACTGAAATTACCAAGAAAATCAATTAATTCCCAAAATAAGAAGCAAAATTCACATTTAATTCCCAAAAACACAACTAAAATTGCAATTTTTAATTAATTCACTCTTAATTAATCGATTTTTAATTAATCCACGCTAAAACACCGAGAAAATTTCAGAAATTTGTTGGAATTTTGGGATTTTTTAAGAGACAAATTCCCTCCGTGAGGGAAAAACCACCGAAGTAAAACATTTAAAATTCATTTTCGAATTAGAAAACTTTTAATTAGTTAATTTTTAATTAATCCACACCAAAACACCGAGAAAATTTTAGGATTTTTTTTGGAATTTCGGGATTTTTTGAGGAGCCGGACCCCCCTCCGTGAGGGAAAACCATCGAAATAAAACATCTAAAATTAAATTTTTTAATTAATACATTCTTAATTAATCCATTTCTAATTAATCCACGCAAAAACACAGAGAAAATTCCAGGAATTTTTTGGAATTTTGGGATTTTTTTTAGGAGACAAATTCCCCTCAGCGCCGCCGCCATCTTGGCCAGCCCGGACCCTCCGTGAGGGAAAACCACCGAAATAAAACATTTTAAAATTCCATTTTTAATTAATCCATTCTTAATTAATTAATTTTTAACTAATCCGCGCCAAAACATAAAGAAAATTCCACGAATTTTTTTTTAAATTTTGGGATTTTTTTTAGGACATCGAAGCACTTCCCGCCAATTCCCCTCAGCGCCGCCGCCATTTTGAACCACCCGGACCCTCCGTGAGGGAAAAACCACAGAAATAAAACATTTAAAATACCAATTTTCAATTAATCTGTTTTTAATTAATGAATTTTAAATTAATCCACGCTAAAGCCTAGAGAAAAATCCCTTTTTTCTTTAATTTTTTGGGATTTTTTTAGGACGTCGAAGCACTTCCCGCCAATTCCCCTCAGCGCCGCCGCCATTTTGGACCACCCGGACCCCCCCCCCCCACCGTGAGGGAAAACCACCGAAATAAAACATCTACAATTAAATTTTTTAATTAATACATTCTTAATTAATCCATTTTTAATTAATCCACGCAAAAACACAGAGAAAATTCCAGGAATTTTTTGGAATTTTGGGATTTTTTTTTAGGAGACAAATTCCCCTCAGCGCCGCCGCCATCTTGGCCAGCCCGGACCCTCCGTGAGGGAAAACCACCGAAATAAAACATTTTAAAATTCCATTTTAAATTAATCCATTCTTAATTAATTTATTTTTAACTAATCCGCGCCAAAACATAAAGAAAATTCCACGAATTTTTTTTAAATTTTGGGATTTTTTTTAGGACATCGAAGCACTTCCCGCCAATTCCCCTCAGCGCCGCCGCCATTTTGAACCACCCGGACCCTCCGTGAGGGAAAAACCACAGAAATAAAACATTTAAAATACCAATTTTTAATTAATCTGTTTTTAATTAATGAATTTGAAATTAATCCACGCTAAAGCCTAGAGAAAAATCCCTTTTTTCTTTAATTTTTTGGGATTTTTTTAGGACGTCGAAGCACTTCCCGCCAATTCCCCTCAGCGCCGCCGCCATTTTGGACCACCCGGACCCCCCCCCCACCGTGAGGGAAAACCACCGAAATAAAACATCTACAATTAAATTTTTTAATTAATACATTCTTAATTAATCCATTTTTAATTAATGCACGAAAAAACACAGAGAAAATTCCAGGAATTTTTTGGAATTTTGGGATTTTTTTAGGAGACAAATTGCCCTCAGCGCCGCCGCCATCTTGGCCAGCCCGGACCCTCCGTGAGGGAAAACCACCGAAATAAAACATTTTAAAATTCCGTTTTTAGTTAATCCATTCTTAATTAATTAATTTTTAACTAATCCGCGCCAAAACATAAAGAAAATTCCACGAATTTTTTTGAATTTTGTCATTTTTTTACGACATCGAAGCACTTCCCGCCAATTCCCCTCAGCGCCGCCGCCATTTTGGACCACCCGGACCCCCCCCCCCACCGTGAGGGAAAACCACCGCAATGAAACATCTACAATTAAATTTTTAAATTAATACATTCTTAATTAATCCATTTTTAATTAATCCACGCTAAAACACCGAGAAAATTCCAGGAATTTTTTGGAATTTTGGGATTTTTTTTAGGAGACAAATTCCCCTCAGCGCCGCCGCCATCTTGGCCAGCCCGGACCCTCCGTGAGGGAAAACCACCGAAATAAAACATTTTAAAATTCCATTTTTAATTAATCCATTCTTAATTAATTAATTTTTAACTAATCCGCGCCAAAACATAAAGAAAAATCCACGATTTTTTTTTAATTTCGGGATTTTTTTTAGGACGTCGAAGCACTTCCCGCCAATTCCCCTCAGCGCCGCCGCCATCTTGCCCCACACGGACCCCCGCGGCCGCTTTTGAGGGAAAAACACCGAACGAACGCATTTTAAAACCAAATTTTAATTAATCCATTTTTAATTGATCCATTTTTAATTAATCCACGCTAAAACATAGAGAAAATTCTAAAAATTTTGGGATTTTTTTAACACCTCGACGCGCTTCCCGCCAATTCCCCTCAGCGCCGCCGCCATTTTCCCCTCAGGGAGCAGCACCGAACATTCGACATTCAATTTTTAACAAATCCACAAAGAGAATTCCCAAAATTCGGAGGATTTGTGGGAATTCCGGGATTTTTTAAGAGCCAAACATCGGCAGGACACCTTCCCCTCACAGCCGCCGCCCTCTCCGCCCTCGCTCACCTCGTGGCCGCTCCTGGTTCTCCTCCTCCTCCTCCTCCTCCATGGCTCCTGCTGCTCCGGGGAACGTGAAAATGGAAAAGGGAAAGCGACCGGAGCCGCTCAGCGCCCCATGGCCGCCGGGATCGAATCCCAGCGGCGGCGGTCTGAGGGAGTGAGAAAAACCGCCATGGATCCATTATGGATCCCGCGAGATAAACGCCGCGTGTTCAGGGCAGCAGCACTGGGGAGAGGGAATGGGGAACGCGAGCTCTGAAGGAGCTGCGAGCTCTGAGGGAGATCCGCGAGCTCTGAGGGAGATCCGCGAGCTCTGAGGGAGATCCGCGAGCTCTGAGGGAAATCAGCGCTCTCTGCCCTGAGGGCTCCCTCTGAGCCCCGGGGTCTCCCAGGGGTCTCGGCCCCGCCCCCTCTATGGTGCGGCCTGGCCGCTCTATGCGGCTCGGAGCCATTGTTTCCTATGGCGGCGCCGCCGTCTCTATGGTGCGGCGCGGCCGCTCCGCCCCGCTCTCTCTATGGTGCCGCTCGGAGCCATTGTTCCCTATGGCGGCACCGCAATCTCCATGGTTCGGCTTGGCCGCTCTATGCCGCTCGGAGCCATTGTTTCCTATGGCGGCACCGCAATCTCTATGGCTCGGCTTGGCCGCTCTATGCCGCTCGGAGCCATTGTTCCCTATGGCGGCACCGCAATCTCTATGGCTCGGCTCGGCCGCTCCGCCCCTCTCACTCTATGGTGCCGCTCGGAGCCATTGTTTCCTATAGCGGCACCGCAATCTCTATGGCTCGGCTCGGCCGCTCTATCCCGCTCGGAGCCATTGTTTCCTATGGCGGCACCGCAATCTCTATGGCTCGGCTTGGCCGCTCTATGCCGCTCGGAGCCATTGTTCCCTATGGCGGCACCGCAATCTCTATGGCTCGGCTTGGCCGCTCCGCCCCTCTCACTCTATGGTGCCGCTCGGAGCCATTGTTTCCTATGGCGGCACCGCAGTCTCTATGGCTCGGCTTGGCCGCTCTATGCCGCTCGGAGCCATTGTTTCCTATGGCGGCACCGCAATCTCTATGGCTCGGCTTGGCCGCTCTATGCCGCGCGGAGCCATTGTTTCCTATGGCGGCAGCGCAATCTCTATGGTGCGGCTTGGCCGCTCTATCCCGCTCGGAGCCATTGTTTCCTATGGCGGCGCCGCAATCTCTATGGCTCGGCTTGGCCGCTCTATCCCGCTCGGAGCCATTGTTTCCTATGGCGGCACCGCAATCTCTATGGCTCGGCCTGGCCGCTCTATCCCGCTCGGAGCCATTGTTTCCTATGGCGGCACCGCAATCTCCATGGCTCGGCGTGGCCGCTCTATCCCTCTCGGAGCCATTGTTTCCTATGGCGGCACCGCAATCTCTATGGCTCGGCTTGGCCGCTCTATGCCGCTCGGAGCCATTGTTTCCTATGGCGGCACCGCAATGTCCATGGTTCGGCTTGGCCGCTCTATTCCGCTCAGAGCCATTGTTTCCTATGGCGGCACCGCAATCTCTATGGCTCGGCTCGGCCCCTCCGCCCCTCTCACTCTATGGTGCCGCTCGGAGCCCTTGCTTCCTATGGCGGCCCCGCAATCTCTATGGCTCGGCTTGGCCGCTCTATGCCGCTCGGAGCCATTGTTTCCTATGGCGGCACCGCAATCTCTATGGCTCGGCTCGGCCGCTCCGCCCCTCTCACTCTATGGTGCCGCTCGGAGCCATTGCTTCCTATGGCGGCACCGCAATCTCCATGGTTCGCCTTGGCCGCTCTATCCCGCGCGGAGCCATTGTTTCCTATGGCGGCACCGCAATCTCTATGGCTCGGCTCGGCCGCTCCGCCCCTCTCACTCTATGGTGCCGCTCGGAGCCATTGTTTCCTATGGCGGCACCGCAATCTCTATGGTGCGGCCTGGCCGATCTATCCCGCTCGGAGCCATTGTTTCCTATGGCGGCACCGCAATCTCTATGGTGCGGCTTGGCCGCTCTATCCCGCTCGGAGCCATTGTTCCCTATGGCGACCCCGACATCTCTATGGTAGGGCGCGGCCGCTCCGCCCCGCCGTCTCTATGGTACACCTCGACCGCTCGGCCCCGCTCGGACCTCCACTTCCGCGTTTCCAGCCCCACGTCTCTATGATACCTCCCGACCGCTCTGTCCCTCCCGGAGGCCCCGTCCCGCCCGTCCCGGCCCATCTGAACCCCAGTCCCGCCCCCGCTGTCTCTATGGTGCGGCCTGGCCGCTCTGCCCCTCTCGGAGGCCGCGCTCGGGCCGGGTCGGGCTCACCCCGGCGGATGCGCGCGCAACCCGCGCTCCTGGCGCCGCGCGGCCGTTCCGCCATCGCCGCGGGGTCCCGGCCCCGGGCCCAACCGGGCCGGCAGTACCGAACGGCCCCGGTAACTCCACCGAGCGGCCCCGGGCGGCCCCGGGGCCGCGGCGGATGGAGAAACCAGGCAGGATGGATTGTCCCGCGTTGCCGCCGGGCTGGAAGAAGGAAGAAGTGATCCGCAAGTCGGGCCTTAGCGCCGGCAAGAGCGATGTCTACTACTTCAGGTAAGAATCCCGAAAGTTTATTTAATTTTTTTCTGGAAAATTCCGGTGGAAATTCCGGGAAAAAGAAGGGACGGAGGGGTCGTTCCCCTCACGGCGCCGCTTGGGCTGTGACAGCTCGCGCGCTTCCGCCATTGCTCCGTGAGGGGAACGAAGTGCGCGGGAATTCCGGTTGAGGATCTGAGGGGAATCCTGGGATTGAAATAACATTTTTGAGGGAATTCCTGGGATTTTTGTCCTGGGGAAATCCAAGTTTTTTTATCCTGGGAATTCCGGTTCTTTATCCCGGGAATTCCGGTTCCATTCCTGAGGGGATTCCGGTTCTGTCTCTGAGGGAATTCCGGTTTTTCCGGTTCCATTTTTGAGGGAATTTCTGTTTTTCCGGTCCCATTCCTGAAGGGAATTTTGGTTTAATTTCTGAGGGAATTTTGGTTAAATTTCTGAGGGAATTTTGGTTAAATTTCTGAGGGAATTCCGGTTTTTCCGGTTCCATTTCTGAGGGAATTTCTGGTTTTCCTGTTCCATTTCTGAGGAGAATTTTGGTTTAATTTCTGAGGGAATTTTTGTTCAATTTCTGAAGAAATTTTGGTTAAATTTCTGAGGGAATTTTGGTTTAATTTCTGAGGGAATTTCTCTTTTTTCGGTCCCATTCCTGAAGGGAATTTTGGTTTAATTTCTGAGGGAATTTCTCTTTTTTCTGTTCCATTTCTGAGGGGAATTTTGGTTTAATTTCTGAGGGAATTTCTGTTTTTTCTGTCCCATTTCTGTGGGAAATTTTGGTTCAATTTCTGAGGAAATTTTGGTTTAATTTCTGAGGGAATTCCTCTTTTTCCGGTTCCATTTCTGAGGGAATTTCTGTTTTTCCGGTCCCATTTCTGAGGAGAATTTTGGTTTAATTTCTGAGGGAATTTTGGTTTAATTTCTGAGGGAATTTCTCTTTTTTTCGGCTCCATTTCTGAGAGGAATTTGGGTTTAATTTCTGAGGGAATTTCGGTTTAATTCCTGAGGGGGATTCCGGTTTTTCCGGTTCCATTTTTGAGGGAATTTCTGTTTTTCCTGTTCCATTTCTGAGGGGAATTTTGGTTTAATTTCTGAGGGAATTCCTGTTTTTTCTGTCCCATTCCTGAGGAGAATTTTGGTTCAATTTCTGAGGGAATTTTGGTTTAATTTTTCCGGGAATTTCTCTTTTTCCGGTCCCATTCGTGAAGGGAATTTTGGTTTAATTTCTGAGGGAATTTTGGTTAAATTTCTGAGGGAATTTCGGTTTAATTTCTGAGGGAATTCCTCTTTTTCCGGTTCCATTTCTGAGGAAATTTCTGTTTTTTCGGTTCCATTTCTGAGGGGAATTTTGGTTTAATTTCTGAGGGAATTTCTCTTTTTTCGGTTCCATTTCTGAGAGGAATTTTGGTTTAATTTCTGAGGGAATTTTGGTTTAATTTCTGAGGGAATTTCTCTTCTTTCGGTTCCATTTCTGAGGGGAATTTTGGTTTAATTTCTGAGGGAATTTCTCTTTTTTCGGTTCCATTTCTGAGAGGAATTTGGGTTTAATTTCTGAGGGAATTTTGGTTTAATTCCTGAGGGAATTTCGGTTTAATTCCTGAGGGAATTCCGGTTTTTCCGGTTCCATTTCTAAGGGAATTTCTGTTTTTCTGCTTCCATTTCTGGGGGGAATTTTGGGAGTTTCGGTTCCATCCCTGAGGGAAATTTTTGTTCAATTTCTGAGGAAATTTTGGTTTAATTTCTGAGGGAATTCCTCTTTTTCCGGTTCCATTTTTTAGGGAATTTCTGTTTTTCCTGTCCCATTCCTGAGGAGAATTTCGGTTTAATTTCTGAGGGAATTTTGGTTTAATTTTTCCGGGAATTTCTCTTTTCTCGGTTCCATTTCTGAGAGGAATTTGGGTTTAATTTCTGAGGGAATTTTGGTTTAATTCCTGAGGGAATTTCGGTTTAATTCCTGAGGGAATTTTGGTTTAATTCCTGAGGGGAATTCCGGTTTTTCCGGTTCCATTTCTAAGGGAATTTCTGTTTTTCCGCTTCCATTTCTGGGGGGAATTTTGGGAGTTTCGGTTCCATCCCTGAGGGAAATTTTTGTTCAATTTCTGAGCAAATTTTGGTTTAATTTCTGAGGGAATTCCTCTTTTTCCGGTTCCATTTTTTAGGGAATTTCTGTTTTTCCTGTGCCATTCCTGAGGAGAATTTTGGTTTAATTTCTGAGGGAATTTTGGTTTAATTTTTCCGGGAATTTCTCTTTTTCCTGTTCCATTTCTGAGGGAATTTTGGTTTAATTTCTGAGGGAATTTTGGTTTAATTTCTGAGGAAATTCCTGTTTTTTCTGTCCCATTCCTGAGGGGAATTTGGGTTTAATTTCTGAGGGAATTTTGGTTTAATTTGAGAGAATTTTGCTTTAATTTCTGAGGGAATTTCTCTTTTTCCAAAAATTCGCATTTTTCCACTTATTTTCCCTTTAAAATCCTCATTTTTCACCTTTTCCTTCCCTTTTTTTTTCGTTTTTTCACTCCAAATTTCCCAAAAATCCTCAAAAATTCCCATTTTTTCCCTTTTTCCCCAGCCCGAGCAGGAGGAAATTCCTCAGTAATCTTTTTCCTTATGTTTCCTCCAAAATTCCCTTTTTTTTCCTCTTTTTTCTCTTTTTTTTCTATTTTTTCTCCTTTTTTTCTTCTTTCCCTCAGAACCCAAAATTCGGAATTTTTCTCAAAATTTCCCAATTTTCCCCAAATTTTTTCCTTTTTTTTCCTTATTTTCCCTCCAAAATTCCCTTTTTTTTCCCTTTTCCTCCAAATCTTTTAATAAATCTCATTTTTTCCTTTAATTGTCCTCAAAAAATTCTTTTTTTTTCTTTTTTTTCTTTCCATTTTTTCACTCCCAACCCTTCCAAAATTCCCATTTTTTCCAATATTTCCCTTTTTTTTTTCTTTCCAAACCCAAAATTCCCAATTTCCCCCAATTTTTCCTTTATTTTTCCTCCAAAATTCTCATTTTTTCCCAATTTTTTCTTTTCCTTTCTTTTCCCTTCTTTTTCCTCCAAAGTTCCCAATTTTTTCCTTTCTTTTTACACAAAAAATTCCCAATTTTTTCTCTTATTTTTCCTCCAAAATTCCACTTCTTTCCCCAAGTTTTTCTTCAATTTTTCCCAATTTTTCCCCAATTTTTCCCCAATTTTCCCCCAATTTTCCCCAAATTTTTCCCAATTTTTCCCTCACGTTTTCCCCTCACGTTTTCCCGCCTTTTTTCCCCTCACAATTTCCCCAATTTTCCCCCAATTTTTCCCCAATTTTTTCTCTTATTTTTCCTCCAAAATTTCCTTTTTTTCTCCCAATTTTTTCCCCAATTTTTCCCATTTTTTCCTTCACTTTCCCTCCAAAAAATCTCATTTTTTCCCTTCTTTTCCCTCCAAAATCCTCATTTTTCCACCTTTTTTTTCACTTTTTTTTTGGTTTTTTTGCTCCAAATGTCTCCAAATTCTTCCAAAATGCCCAAAATTCCTAAATATTTTCATTTTTTTCCTATTTTTTCCAGCCCAAGTGGGAAAAAATTCCGCAGCAAGCCCCAAATGCTTTTCCTTCCCTTTCTTTTTCCCTCCAAAATTCCAAATTTTTTTCCTTTTTTTCCCCATTTTTCCCCAGTTTTTCCCCAATTTTTCCCCAATTTTTCCCCAATTTTTCCCCAATTTTTCCCCATTTTTTCCCCAATTTTTCCCCAATTTTTCCCCAATTTTTCCCAAATTTTCTCCCAATTTTTCCCCAATTTTCCCCCAATTTTTCCCAAATTTTCTCCCAATTTTTCCCCAATTTTCCCCCATTTTTTTCCCCAATTTTTCCCAAATTTTCTCCCAATTTTTCCCCAATTTTCCCCAATTTTTCCCCAATTTTTCCCCAATTTTCCCCCAATGTTTTCTCAATTTTTCCCCAATTTTTCCCCAATTTTTCCCCAATTTTTCTCCCAATTTTTCCCCAATTTTTTCCCTCACGTTTTCCCGCCTTTTTTCCCCTCACGATTTCCTTCATTTTCCCCTCACATTTTCCCCAATTTTCCCCCAATTTTTTCCCAATTTTCCCCAATTTTTCCTCCAATTTTTCCTTTTATTTTTCCTCCAAAATTCCACTTTTTTCCCCAATTTTTTCCCTTCTTTTCCCTCCAAAATCCTCATTTTTTCACCTTTTTTTTCCCTTTTTTTTTTGTTTTTTCCCTCCCAACCTTCCCAAAATCCCCAAAAATCTCCAAAATTTTAATTTTTTCTTATTTTTTCCAGCCCAAGTGGGAAAAAATTCCGCAGCAAGCCCCAGCTGGCTCGGTACCTCGGCAATTCCGTCGACCTCAGCAGTTTCGATTTCCGCACGGGGAAGATGATGCCAGGAAAGCTCCAGAAGAACAAACAGAAACTCAGGAACGACGCCCTCAACCCCAAGGTTTGAATTTCTAGAACATTCTGGAAAAAATTTGGAGTTTTTGGTGCATTTTACAAAAAAAAAAAGGGAAAAATTGGAGGTTTTTTGGCTTTTTTAGGTCAAAAATTGTGAAATGAATCGAATTTTTTTGTGCATTTTGCATCCAAATTTGTGGGGAAAAATGCGATTTTGGTGTGTCTTTAATCGTGGGAGAATTCCGGGAAAATTCTGAAATTTTTTGGTGAATTTTAGGTGAAAAGAGCTGGAAAAAAATGAGATTTTTGGGGTTGGTTTGGGTGAAAAATTCGGGAAAAATTCGGATTTTTTGGGGTCATTTTAGTGTGGAAAAATGCCCCAAAAAATCCCAAAAAATCTGAGAAAAAATCCCAGAAAAGATCTCCAAAAAAATGTCAAAAAATCCCCCAAAAAATCCCTAAAAATCTCAGAAAAAAATCGCCAAAAATTCCCCAAAAATTCTCAAAAAAAATCCCCAAAAATAAAAAAAAATTCCTGAAAAATTCAAAAAAATTCCCCAAAAAATCCCGAAAAAATCCCCAAAAAATCCTCCAAAAATCCCAGAAAAAAATCTCCAAAAATCCAAAAAATCCTGAAAAAATCTCCCAAAAATAAAAAAAAACTCCTCAAAAAAGTCCCCAAAAATCCGAAAAAAATTCCTGAAAAATTCCAAAAAAATTCCCCAAAAAATTCCTGAAAAAATCCCTAAAAATCCCAGAAAAAAATCCCAAAAATTCTCCAAAAAATCCCAAAAAAATCTCCAGAAAATCTCAAAAAAACCTCCAAAAATTCCACAAAAATCCCAAAAAAATCCCCAAAAATTCCCCAAAAAATTCCCAAAAAACCCCCAAAAATCTCCAGAAAATCACCAAAAAATCCCGAAAAAATTCCCCCAAAATTCCCAAAAAATTCCCCAAAAAATAAAAAAAATACTCAATTCCCCAAAAATCCACAAAAAATTCCCCCAAAAAATCCCCAAAAATCCCCGGGAAAATGCTGCCAGGGAAGCTCCAGAAGAACAAACAGAAACTCAGGAACGACGCCCTCAACCCCAAGGTTTGACAAAATTTCCAAAAATTCTGAATTTTTGGGACATTGCAAAAAAAATTTGGAAAAAAATCGGAGTTTTTTTGGCTTTTTTAGGTCCAAAATTGTGAAAAAAATTTGGATTTTTTTTGCTGTTTTAGGTCAATTTTTCGGGGAAAATTCAGATTTTTTTTTTGCTCAGTTTAGCTTGGAAAAATTCCCAAAAAATTTTGATTTTGTGGTGAATTTTGGATTAAAATTTTTGGAAAAATTTGGGTTTTTCTGGAGGAAAAATCCCCAAAAATTGTTGGAAAAATCTCCAAAATCGTGGGAAAAAATCTTCAAAAAATCCCCAAGTAAATCCTGGAAAATGCTAGAAAAATCCCAGAAAATCGTAAAAAAATCCTCTCAAAAAATCCCAAAAATCCCCCCAAAAATCCTCCAATAATTCCCAAAAAATCCACGAAAAATCTCAAAAAATTCTCCAAAAATCTCCAAAAACTCTCCAGAAAAATCTCCAAAAATTTCCCGAAACTTCCCCTGAAAAATTAAAAAAAAATTCCCCAAAAAAATCCCAAAAATAAAAAAAAATTCCCCAAAAAATTCCACGAGAATTCCCAAAAAATCCCAAAAAATTCCCCCAAAAATCCCAAAAAAATTCCCAAAAATTCTCAAAAAGTTCCACAAAAATTCCCAAAAAATTTTTAAAAAATCACCAAAAAATTCCAAAAAAATCCTCAAAAAATCATCAAAAAATCCCAGAAAATTTCCCAAAAATTCTCCAAAAATTCCGCAAAAATTAAAAAAAATTCTCAAAGAATTCCCCAGAAAATAATAAAAAAAAATCCTCAAAAAATTCCCCAAAAATTCCCAAAAATTCTCAAAAAAATTCCACAAAAATCCAAAAAAAGATTTAAAAAAATCACCAAAAGATTCCAAAAAAAATCCTCAAAAATCATCAAAAAATCCCAGAAAATTTCCCAAAAATTCTCAAAAAATTCCGCAAAAAATAAAAAAAAATCTTCAAAAAATTCCCCAGAAAATAAAAAAAAAATCCTGAAAAAATTCCCCAAAAATCCCCAAAAAATTCCCAAAAATTCTCAAAAAAATTCCACAAAAATCCCCAAAAAATTAAAAAATCACCAAAAAATTCCAAAAAATCCTCTAAAATCATCCAAAAAATCCCAAAAAATCTCCGAAAAATTCCCCAAAATCCCCAAAAAATCCCAGAAAATTTCCCAAAATTTCTCCAAAAAATTCCCTAAAAATTCTCAAAAGAATCCTAAAAAAAATTCCCCAAAATATCTCCAAAAAAATCTCCAAAAAAATCCTCCAAAAATCCCAGAAAAATTCTCCATAAATTCCCAAAAAAGTAAAAAAAATCCTCAAAAAATTCCCCAAAAATTCCCAAAAATTCTCAAAAAAATTCCACAAAAATCCCAAAAAAATAAAAAAAGAATCACCAAAAAATTCCAAAAAAATCCTCAAAAATCATCAAAAAATCCCAGAAATTTTCCCAAAAATTCTCAAAAAATACCACAAAAAATAAAAAAAAATCCTCAGAAAATTCCCCAGAAAATCCCAAAAAAATCCTCAAAAAATTCCCCAAAAATCCCCCAAAAATTCCCAAAAATTCTCAAAAAAATTCCACAAAAATCCCAAAAAAATTTAAAAAAAATCACCAAAAAATTAAAAAAAAATCCTCAAAAATCATTAAAAAATCCAAAAAAATCTCCGAAAAATTCCCCAAAATCCCCAAAAAATCCCAGAAAATTTCCCAAAAATTCTCCAAAAAATTCCCTAAAAATTCTCAAAAGAATTCTAAAAAAAATTCCCCCAAAAAATCTCCCAAAAAAATCTCCAAAAAATCCTCCAAAAATCCCAGAAAAATTCTCCAAAAATTCCCCCAAAAAATAAAAAAAAATCCTCAAAAAATTCCCCAAAAATCCCCCAAAAATTCCCAAAAATTCTCAAAAAAATTCCACGAAAATCCCAAAAAAATTTTAAAAAATCACCAAAAAATTCCAAAAAAAATCCTCAAAAATCATCAAAAAATTCCAGAAAATTTCTCAAAAATTCTCCAAAAATTCCACAAAAAATAAAAAAAAAATCCTCAAAAAATTCCGCAAAAATCCCCCAAAAAACTCCAGAAAAATTCTAGAAAAATCCCCAAAACATTCCCTAAAAATCCCGAAAAAATCTCCAAAAAATCCCCAAAAAATCCTTTGAAAGTCCCAAAAAATTCCCCAAAAATTCCCCAAAAATTTCCAAAAAAATCCTCAAAAAATCCCAAAAAATGCCCAAAAAATTCCTTCAAAATCCTCAAAAGAATCCGAAAAAAATCCCCAAAAATCTTGGAAAAATTTCCCAAAATTCCCCAAAAATTCCCAAAAAAAGTTGCAAAAAAATCTCAAAAAAATTCTCTTCAAATCGCCAAAAAAAACCCAAAAATCTTGGAAAAATTCCAGATTTTTGGGGATTTTTTGGAATTTTTTTGAGGAATTTTTAGGGATTTTTTTGAGATTTTTTGGGTTTTTTGGAAAATTTTAGGATTTTTTTTCAGTGATTTTTGCTGAATTTTTGGGGGAATTTTTTCCAATTTTTTGTGACTTTTTGGGGAATTTTAAAGGAATTTTTGGTGGATTTTTGGGGATTTTTTGTGGGAAATTTTGGGACTTTTTGGGGCATTTTTGGAGGATTTTTGGGGATTTTTTGGGGGAATCTTTTGCTGATTTTTTGAGATTTCTTGGGGTTTTTTAACAGATTTTTTGTGATTTTTTAAAGGTTTTTTTGGAGATTTTTTAGGAATTTTTGGCAATTTTTTTTCAATTTTCTATGAATATTTTGGGGATTTTTTGGCAATTTTTTGCTGCTTTTTTGGGGATTTTTTTGCAGATTTTTTCTGAATTTTTTTTTTATTTTTGGGGGGATTTTTGGAGGAAAATTTTACTGATTTTTGGAGATTTTTTGGGGAATTTTTTTTGGGAACTATTTGTGATTTTTAAAGGAATTTTTGTGAATTTTTTTTACTTTTTGGTGATTTTTTTGAAGGATTTTTTGGAGATTTTTTGGGGAATTTTTGAGGATTTTTTTTCTCAGTTTTTGGTGAGTTTTCGGTGAATTTTAAAGGAATTTTTGGAGGATTTTTAAAGTATTTTTTAGGGATTTTTTTGAGAATTTTGGGGATTTTTTTTTATTTTTTGGGTGTTTTTAAAAGATTTTTTTCTGAAATTTTGGGTATTTTTGGGAATTTTTTCTGAGTTTTTTGGTAAATTTTTGGGGAATTTTTTGGTGAATTTTTTTGGGAAATTTTTCGAGATTTTTTGGTGAATTTTTTGGGATTTTTTTTGGAATTTTAGGGATTTTTGGGCAATTTTTTGGGGGATTTTTTTAGGATTTTTGAGGGGTTTTGGGGACTTTTTGGGGATTTTTTTAGGATTTTTTTTATTTTTTAGGGATTTTTTGGGGAGGATTTTTTTATTTTTTAGAGATTTTTTGGGCATTTTTGGGGTATTTTTTACGGAATTTTTTTGGGTTTTTTTCTGAATTTTTGAGGAATTTTTGGCAAATTTTAAAGGAAATTTTTTTCAGTTACTTTTGGTGAATTTTTTGGGATTTTTTTTTTTAATTTTTAGGGATTTTTGGGGCAATTTTTTGGGGTTTTTTTTAGGATTTTTGAGGGATTTGGGGACTTTTTGGGGATTTTTTTAGGATTTTTTTTTTATTTTTTAGGGATTTTTTTGGGGCGGGACTTTTTTATTTTTTAGAGATTTTTTGGGCATTTTTGGGGTATTTTTTAAGGAATTTTTTGGGATTTTTTTCTGAATTTTTGAGGAATTTTTGGCAAATTTTAAAGCAAAATTTTTTCAGTGATTTTGGTGAATTTTTGGGGATTTTTTTCTGAATTTTCGGCGATTTTTTGGAGGAATTTTTTGGGAATTTTTGGGGAACTTTTTAGGAATTTCGTGGGCGGATTTTTTTGAGATCTTTTCTGGAATTTTTAGGAGATTTTTATAGGAATTTTTTGGAGATTTTTCAGGCTTTTTTGGGGGAAATTTTAGAGAATTTTTAATGAATTTTTAGGGAATTTTGCTGCGTTTTTTGCTGATTTTTCTGAGATTTTTTTGTGGAATTTTTTGCGATTTTTGGTGACTTTTTGAGGATTTTTTAGGAATTTTTTGGGAGCAATTTTCAGACTTTCTGAGGCCAATTTTTTCCAATTTTTTTCCTGATTTTTCTTCCGATTTTTTCCATTTTTCTTCCGATTTTTTCCATTTTTCTTCCGATTTTTTCCATTTTTTTTTCCCAATTTTTTCCATTTTTTTCTGATTTTTTCCATTTTCTTCCAATTTTTTCCATTTTTCTTCCAATTTTTTCCTTTTTTTTCCGATTTTTTCCATTTTTTACGTTTTTTTTCCCTGATTTTCTTCCAATTTTTTCCATTTTTTTTCCAATTTCTTCCAATTTTTTCCATTTTTTTCCAATTTTTTCCATTTTTTCCCATTTTTCTTCCAATTTTTCCCATTTTTCTTCCAATTTTTCCCATTTTTCTTCCAATTTTTCCCATTTTTCTTCCAATTTTTTCCATTTTTTTTCCCAATTTTTTCCATTTTTTTCCATTTTTTTCGATTTTTTTCCAATTTTTTTCCGATTTTTTCCTTTTTTTTTTTCCATTTTTTAATTTCTAACCTATTCTCCCCCCCAAATTCCCAAAGAATCTTCCAGAAACTCCATTTTTTTTTAAATTTTTTCAGGGCAAACCCGACCTGAACACGACCCTTCCCATCCGGCAGACGGCGTCGATCTTCAAACAGCCTGTGACCAAAGTGACAACCACCCCGGGAACAAAGTCAGGGCCGATCCACAGAGAATTTCTGAGCAACCACGGCAGGTAGGAGTTGGAAAAGCTAAAATTTTTATTAAAAAAGCAGAAAAATAAGAAAAATTTGAAGAAAATCGGTGAAAATTTGGCGAAAATAGGAAAAAAAATGAAAAAAAAAATGAAAAATTTGCATTGGAATGAATGGGAGTGAATTGGAATGAGAAAATGAAATAAAAAATCAAATAAAAATGACATTAAAAATTCAAAAAATATGTCATGAAATATCACTGATTATTCTTGAAAAATATCCGAGAAAAAATGCCCAAAAATCAGTGAAAAAAATAAAAAAAAATTCCTCAAAAAATCCCAAAAAAAATCCTCAGGAATTCACAAAAAATTCGTGAAAAGTTTGGCAAAAAATTCCACAAAAAATTGTTTAAAAAAATGGCAAAAAATTCCCTCCAAAAAATCCTAAAAAATTCGTGAAAAATTTGGGAAAAAATTCTTCGAAAATTCTTGAAAAAATCCCCAAAAAAATCCCAAGAAAATCCCCAAAAAATTCCCAAAAAATAAAGAAAAATTCCCCAAAAAATCCCCAAAAAAATCCTCAAAAACTCCTCCAAAAATCCCTCAAAAAAATCCCAAAAAGTCCCAAAATTTCCTCAAAAAATCCCGAAAAAATTCCCCAAAAATCCACAAAAAATCCCCAAAAAAATCCCCAAAAATCCACAAAAAATCCTCAAAAAAATTGCCAAAAAATCTCAAAAAATCCCTAAAACATTTTCAAAAAACCCACAAAAAATCCCCCAAAAATCCACAAAAAATTCCCCAAAAAATTCCCCAAAAATGCCTCAAAAAATCCTCCAAAAAATCCCCAAAAAATTCCCAAAAAATCCCCAAAAATTTCCCAAAAAAGTCGATTTTCAAGCAGCCTGGGAGCAAAGTCAGGGCCGATCCACAGAGAATTTCCGAGCAACCACGGCAGGTAGGAGTTGGAAAAGTTAAAAAATCCCCA
>JAXCHO010000802.1:0-21791 GCA_036630365.1 Acanthiza pusilla
TGGGTGGGTTGGCCTTGACCTTGGGTTGGTCTTGGCCATTGGTGGCTGAGCTTGACCTCGCTGACCATTGGTGCATCTTGGGTTGACCTTCGGGTGACCTTGACCTCGCTGACCATTGGTTGGTCTTGGGTTGACCTTTGGTTGACCCTGAGCTCTCTGACCATTGGTTGGTCTTGGGTTGACCTTTGGGTGACCTTGACCTTGCTTGACCTTGAGTTGGGTTGGTCTTGACCATTGGTTGATTGACCTTGACCTCACTGACCATTGGTTGGTTGACCTTGGATTTTTCATTGACCGTTTTGTGACCTTGACCTCAGTTGACCTTGGGTTGGTTTTGACCATTGATGGTTGACCTTGACCTCACTGACCATTGGTTGGTCTCGGTTTTATCTTGACCTTGGTTGACCTTGGGTTGGGTTGGTCTTGACCACTGATTGGTTGACCTTGACTTCACTGACCATTGGTTGGTCTGGGTTTTATCTTGACCTTAGTTGACCTTGGGTAGGGTTGGTCTTGACCTTGAGTTGGTCTTGACCGTTGCTGGGTTGACCTTGACCTCACTGACCATTGCTTGGTCTTGGCTTGGCTTGACCATTGGTTTGTCTTGGGTTGACCATGGCTTGGTTGTCCTTGACTTTGCCTGCCTTCGTCTTGGCCTGGGCTGACCACTGGGGTGGTCTTGGCTTGAGTGACCATTGGCGGAGGTGACCACTGGGGTAGTCTTGGCTTGAGTGACCGTTGGCGGAGGTGACCACTGGGGTGGTCTTGGCTGGAGTGACCATTGGCAGAGGTGACCACTGGGGTGGTCTTGGCTTGAGTGACCATTGGCAGAGGTGACCACTGGGGTGGTCTTGGCTTGAGTGACCATTGGCGGAGGTGGCCATTTGGTTCGTCCTGACCTGAGTGACCATTGATGGTGATGACCATTGGCTTGGCCTTGACCTGAGTGACCATTGGCAGAGGTGACCGTTGGGTTGGTCTTGACCTGAATGACCATTGGCAGAAGTGACCACCAGGTTTCTCCTGATCTGAATGACCATTGATTGAGATGACCATTGGGTTTGTCCTGAGCTGAATGACCATTCATGGAAGATGACCACTGGGTTGGTTTTCAGTTGAATGACCATTGATAGTGGTGACCACTGGGTTGTTTTGGTTTGAATGACCACTCATAGAGGTGACCATGGGGTTGGTCTTGGCTTGAATGACCATTGGGTTGGTTTTCAATTGAATGACCACTGATGGAGGTGACCATTGGGTTGGTCTTGGCTTGAATGACCACTGACAGAGGTGACCGCTGGGTTAGTCCTGATATGAGTGGCTATTGATAAAGATGACCATTGGCTCAGTCTTGATTTTGTTGACGGTTAGCAGAAGTGACCATTTGATTGGTCTGGGCTTGACCATTGCAGTGGTCTTGGCTTGAATGACCATTGATGGAGGTGACCAGTGGCGTGGTCTTGGCTTGAATGAATGACCTTTGATATGAATGACCTTGGCTCAGCCTTGGTTTTGTTGATGGTCAGCAGAGATGACCATTTGGTCTCAGGTTGACCCTTGGGTTAGTCTTGACTTGAGTGACCATTTGCAGAAATGACCATTGGGTTGGTCTAGCACTGACCATTGGGTTGGCCTTGACTGACCATTTGCAGAAATGACCATTGGGTTGGCCTTGACTGACCATTAGCAGAAATGACCATTGGGTCAGTCTCAGGTTGACCATTTGGTTAATCTTGAACTGACCATTAGCAGAGATGACCATTGGGTTGGTCTTGGCTTGACCATTGGGTTGGTCTTGGCTTGACCATTGGGTTGGTCTTGGCTTGACCATTGGGTTGGTCTTGGCTTTGGCCGTCGGTCCTTTGGTCTTGACTTGCGATGACCATTGGATTGGCCTGGACTGCGCTGACCATTGCTTGGGTTGGGTTGAATTTGGAGTGACCTTGGGGTAAGTTGGGTTGGGTTGGAGTGACCTTGAGTGACCTTGGGTTGAGTTGGGTTGGGTTGGGTTGGAGTGACCTTGAGTGACCTTGGGTTGAGTTTGGGTTCAGTTGAGTTGGGTTGGAGTGACCTTGGCTGACCTTGAGTTTGGCTGACCTTGGGTTGAGTTCGGTTGACCTTGGCTGACCTTGGGCTGACCTTGAGTTGGGTTGACCTTGAGTTGACCTTGGCTTGGGTTGGTCTTGGCTGACCTTGACTTTGGCTGACCTTGAGTTTGGTTGACCTTGGGTGACCTTGGGTGACCTTTGGGTGACCTGGACAGACCTTGAGTTTGCTTGACCTTTGGTTGACCTTTGGGCTGGGCTGACCTTTGGGTGACCTTTGATTGACCTTGGGTTGGGTTGGGTTGGCCTTCATTGACTTTGGGTTGAGTTTGGTTGACCTTTTTGTGACCTTTGGGTGACCTTTGGGTGACCTTTGGTTGTCCTTGGGTTGTTTGGTTGACCTTTTTGTGACCTTTGGTTGACCTTTGGGTGGTCTTGGGTTTGGTTGACCTTTGGTTGACCTTTGGGTTGGGTTGACCTTTGCTTGACCTTTGCTTGGATTGACCTTGGGGTGACCTTTGCTTGACCTTTGCTTGGGTTGACCCTTTGGTGACCTTTGGTTGACCCTTTGGTGACCTTCGGTTGACCTTTGGGTGACCTTTCCGTGACCTTTGCTTGACCCCGCTTGGGTTCTCTGGCCCCTCTTGGCCCCACCCCCTCCCGCCCTCCTCCCATTGGCTCCTCCCCCTCGGTGGGCGTGGCCAAACACTCCGGGCTCCCCTCCCCCACCCTCCCCTCCCCTCCCCCGCTCCGCAAGTGCCTCAATAAACGAAATTCTGGGAAATTGCCCCAAAATCACTGCCAGGAAAAAGGGGGAGGGGCCAGCCCAGCCTCAATAAACGAAATTTTGGGGAAAATGCCCCAAAATCACTGCTGGAAAAGGGGGAGGGGCCAGCCCAGCCTCAATTAATGAAATTCTGGGAAATCGCCCCAAAATCACTGCCGGGAAAAGGGGGAGGGGCCACCCCCGCCCCTCCCCCACCCCAGGGGACCCTTGGGGACACTGGGGGGTGTTGGGGACACCTGAGATGGACCCGAGGCTGAGTTTGCTCCGAATTTATTGGTTCTGACCCCAAATCTGTGTCACCTCCGTCACCGCCCGCGGGTGGCCCTGGGGGACACGTGGTGGCCTTGATGTCACCATAGTGGCCATGATGTCACCGTGGTGGCCTTGATGTCACCGTGGTGGCCATGATGTCACCATGGTGGCCATGATGTCACTGTGGTGGCCCAGGTGTCATCGTGGTGGCCGAGATGTGACCTTGGTGGCCAAGATGTCACCATGGCGGCCCAAATGTCACCATAGCAGCCCTGATGTCACCATGGTGGCCATGATGTCACCGTGGTGGCCAAGATGTCACCGTGGTGGCCATGATGTCACTGTGGTGACCCAGATGTCATTGTGGTGGCCAAGATGTGACCACGGTGGCCGTGATGTCACTATGGTGGCCCTGATGTGATCTTGGTGGCCATGATGTCACCATGGTGGCCCAAATGTCACCGTAGCAGCTCTGATGTCACCGTGGTGGCCATGACATCACCGTGGTGGCCATGACGTCACCGTGGTGGCCATGATGTCACTGTGGTGGCCATGATGTCACTGTGGTGGCTATGATGTCATCACTGTGGCCATGATGTCACTGTGGTGGCCCTGATGTGACCTAAGCACTGTCACCCTATCCCTTGTCCCACCCCGTGCTGGCCCAACTCCGTGTCCCCAAGATGTCCCCATTGTGTCCCCACGGTGTCCCCAATGTCCCCAAGGTGTCCCCGACGTCCCCAGTTCCTGTCCATGGTGTCCTGCAGCCACCCCAGGAAGCGACAGACACGGGTGTGACCCCGGGGTGGCCCTGTCCCTGTGTCCCCATTGTGTCCCCATTGTGTCCCCATTGTGTCCCCATGATCTCACGATGTCCCCAATGTCCCCAAAGTGTCCCCAAGGTGTCCCCGATGTCCCCAGTGTCCCTAATTCCGGTCCATGGTGTCCTGCAGCCACCCCAGGAAGCGACAGACCCTGGTGTGACCTTGGGGTGGCCCTGTCCCTGTGTCCCCATTGTGTCCCCATTGTGTCCCCATTGTGTCCCCATTGTATCCCCATGATCTCACGGTGTCCCCAAGGTGTCCCTGATGTCCCCAAGGTGTCCCCGATGTCCCTAGTTGCAGTCCATGGTGTCCTGCAGCCACCCCAGGAAGCGACAGACCCTGGTGTAGACCCCAGGGTGTCACCGTCCCTGTGTCCCCATTTTCCCATGATGTCCCCATTGGATCCCCATGATCTCAGTGTGTCCCCAAGGTGTCCCCAAGGTGTCCCCAAGGTGTCCCCAGTGTCCCTAGTTGTGGTCCATGGTGTCCTGCAGCCACCCCAGGAAGTGACACACCTTGGTGTGACCCCGGGGTGTCACTGTCCCTCTGTCCCCATTGTATCCCCATTGTATCCCCATGATCCCAGTGTGTCCCCAAGGTGTCCCTGATGTCCCCAATGTTCCTGATGTCCCTAGTTGCTGTCCATGGTGTCCTGCAGCCACCCCAGGAAGCGACACACGCGGGTGTAGACCCCGGGGTGTCACCGTCCCTGTGTCCCCATTGTGTCCCCATTGTGTCCCCATGCTATCCCCATGATCTCAGTGTGTCCCCAAGGTGTCCCCAATGTCCCCAAGGTGTCCCCAGTGTCCCTAGTTGCGGTCCATGGTGTCCTGCAGCCACCCCAGGAAGCAACAGACCCTGGTGTAGACCTCAGGGTGTCACCATCCCCATTGTCCCCATTGTCCCCATTGTATCCCCATTGTGTCCCCATGATCTCATGATGTCCCCATTGTCCCCATTGTGTCCCCATTGTGTCCCCATGTTATCTCCATTGTGTCCCCATGATCTCATTGTGTTCCCGATGTCCCCGATGTCCCCAGTGTCCCTAGTTGCGGTCCATGGTGTCCTGCAGCCACCCCAGGAAGTGACAGACCCTGGTGTGACCCCTGGGTGTCACTGTCCCTCTGTCCCCATTGTGTCCCCATTGTGTCCCCATTGTGTCCCCATGCTATCTCCATGATCTCATGATGTCCCCAATGTCCCCAAGGTGTCCCCGATGTCCCCAGTGTCCCTAGTTGCGGTCCATGGTGTCCTGCAGCCACCCCAGGAAGCGACAGACCCTGGTGTAGACCCCGGGGTGGCCCTGTCCCTGTGTCCCCATTGTGTCCCCATGTTATCTCCATTGTGTCCCCATGATCTCATGATGTCCCCAATGTCCCCAAGGTGTCCCCAGTGTCCCTAATTCCGGTCCATGGTGTCCTGCAGCCACCCCAGGAAGCGACAGACATGGCTGTGACCCCGGGGTGTCACTGTCCCTGTGTCCCCATTGTGTCCCCATTGTGTCCCCACATTATCCCCATGATCTCACAGTGTCCCCAATGTCCCCAATGTCCCCAAGGTGTCCCCGATGTCCCTAATTCCGGTCCATGGTGTCCTGCAGCCACCCCAGGAAGCGACAGACGCGGGTGTGACCCTGGGGTGTCACTGTCCCTGTGTCCCCATTGTGTCCCCATTGTGTCCCCACATTATCCCCACATTATCCCCATGATCTCACGATGTCCCCAAGGTGTCCCCGATGTCCCCGATGTCCCTAGTTCCTGTCCATGGTGTCCTGCAGCCACCCCAGGAAGCGACAGACCCTGGTGTAGACCCCGGGGTGGCCCTGTCCCTGTGTCCCCATTGTGTCCCCATTGTGTCCCCACATTATCCCCATGATCTCACGGTGTCCCCAATGTCCCCAAGGTGTCCCCAGTGTCCCTAATTCCTGTCCATGGTGTCCTGCAGCCACCCCAGGAAGCGACACACCCTGGTGTAGACCCCGGGGTGGCCTGGCAGGGCGCAGGTCTGCAGCCCCCAGGACACAATGCCCTGCAGGGTCCCATTGCAGGAGAGCGGCCCCCCGGAGTCACCCTGGGGACAGAGGGGACATTGGGGACAGAGTGTCACCTCAGGGCCCCCCGGAGTCACCCTGGGGACAGAGGGGACATTGGGGACAGGTCAGGGACAGAGGGGACAGGTCAGGGCCCCCCGGAGTCACCCTGGGGACAGAGGGGACATTGGGGACAGGTCAGGGACATTGGGGACAGGTCAGAGCCCCCCGGAGTCACCCTGGGGACATTGGGGACAGGTCAGAGCCCCCTGGAATCACCCTGGGGACAGAGGGGACAGAGGGGACAGAGTGTCACCCTGGGGACCGAGGGACAGAGGGGACACTTTAGAGCCCCCCGGAGTCACCCTGGGGACAGAGGGACAGAGGGGACATTGGGGACACTTTAGAGCCCCCCGGAGTCACCCTGGGGACAGAGGGGACAGGTCAGGGACAGAGGGGACAGGTCAGAGCCCCCCGGAGTCACCCTGGGGACAGAGGGGACAGAGGGGACAGAGTGACACCTCAGGGCCCCCCAGAGTCACCCTGGGGACATTGGGGACACTTTAGAGCCCCCCGGAGTCACCCTGGGGACACTGGGGACAGGTCAGAGCCCCCCGGAGTCACCCTGGGGACAGAGGGGACAGTTTGGGGTCAGAGTGTCACCCTGGGGGCAGAGGGGACATTGGGGTCAGAGGGACAGATTTTGGGCAGATTTTGGGTTGATTTTGGGGCAGAATTTGCAGAACTCCGTCCAGATTTTGGTCAGATTTTGGTCAGATATTTGTCAGATTTTGGGTGAATTTTCACCAGATTTTGGTCAGATTTTCGTCACATTTTGGGCTAATTTATAGCAAATTTTGGTCAGATTTTGGTCAGATTTTGGGTGAACTTTTGCCATATTTTGGTCAGATTTTCACCAGATTTTTTTCAGATTTTGGGTGAATTTTGGCAAATTTTCATCAAACTTTGGTCATATTTTGGTCATATTTTGGGTAAATTTTCACCTATTTTTTTTCAGATCTTGGGTGAATTTCAGTCAAATTTTCACCAAACTTTGGTCATATTTTGGATGAATTTTCAGCCAATTTTCGCCAGATTTTGGGTGAATTTCAGGTGAATTTTGGTTGAATTTTAGTCAGATTTTGGTCAGATTTCGGTCAAATTTTCACCAAACTTTGGTCATATTTTGGACGAATTTTCAGCCAATTTTCGCCAAATTTCGGGTGAATTTCAGGTGAATTTTGGTTGAATTTTAGTCAGATTTTAGTCAGATTTCGGTCAAATTTTCACTGAATTTTCGTCATATTTTGGTCGAATTTTCACCAAATTTTCGGCAGATTTTGGGTGAATTTTGCTCAGATTTGGGTGTCCCGGGGCCTCACCTGGCAGGAGTCGACGCGGCGGTTGCTGACGCCGGCGCAGAGCATGCTGGGAGTGATGCGCTGGGGGTAGGCGCGGCGGCACGCGGCCTCCGACAGCAGATCCACGTAGGCGCAGATCAGCCGGCTCGGCAGATTCACTGCGCGGGGGTACTCACAGGTTACTCACAGGTTACTCACAGGTTACTCACAGGTTACTCACAGGATACTCACAGGATACTCACAGGATACCCACTGGTTACTCACAGGATACTCACAGGTTAGTAATGGGTTCTACTCGGGGGTTACTCACCGGTTACTCACAGGATACTCAGGGGTTAACCAAGGGTTACTAATGGGTTACTACAGCTTACTAATGGGTTATAGTCAGGGGTTATTCAGGCGTTATACTCAGGTGTTACTCATAGGTTACACATAGGTTACTAATGGGTTGTACTCGTGGGTTACTCACAGGTTACTCGGGGGTTAGTAATTGGTTACTGATCGGTTACTCGTAGGTTAGTAATGGGTTATACTCAGGGGTTACTTGGGGGTTACTCATGGGTTATACTCATAGGTTACTATGGGGTTAGTAATGGCTTATACTCAGGGGTTACTCATAGGTTACTAAGGGGTTGCTATAGCTTACTAATGGGTTATACTCAGGGCTTACTCATAGGTTGGTAATGGGTTGTACTCAGGGGTTACTCAGGGGTTACTCAGGGGTCACTCTGATTACTCAGGAGTTGCTGGGGGGACACAGGGGTTACTCATAGGTTACTCACAGGTTCCTGGTGGTTACTCGGGGGTCACTCATAGGTTAGTAATCGGTTATACTCAGGGGTTACTCATAGGTTAGTAAAAGGTTACTCATAACTTATTAATGGGTTATACTGAGGCATTATTCAGGGGTTACTCATAGGTTACTCGTAGCTTACTAGTGGGTTATAGTCAAGGGTTATTCATAGGTTATTAATGGGTTATACTCAGAGGTTACTCAGTCATTACTCAGGGGTTACTCAGGGGTTACTCGTGGTTTACTTGGGGGTTATTCATAGGTCACTAATAGGTTATACTCAGGGGTTATACTGAGGCGATACTCAGGGGTTACTAATAAGTTGTTCATAGGTTACTTAGGGGTTACTCATAGATTACGAATGGGTTATACTCATAGGTTACTCATAGATTACTAATGGGTTGTACTCAGAGGTCACTCAAGGGTCACTCATTGGTTACTAGGGAGTTACTCAGGGGTTACTCAGAGGTTAGTAATGGGTTATACTCTGGGGTTATTCATAGGTTAATGGGTTATACTCAAGGGTTACTCAGGGGTTACTCAGAGGTTTGTAATGGGTTAACTTGGGGGTTACTCGGTGGTTATTCGTAAGTTACTCATAGCTTACTAATGGGTTATACTCAGGCATTACTCGGGGTTACTAATGGGTTATACTGAGGTTACTCATAGGTTAGTAATGGGTTGTACTCGGGTGTTACTCGGGGGTTACTCAGGGGTTTTTAATAGGATACTAATAGGTTAGTAATGGGTTATACTCAAGGGTTATTCATAGGTTACTAACGGGTTCTATTCAGGGGTTACTCAGAGGTTACTCATGGTTTACTTGGGGGTTACTCATAGGTTAGCAATGGGTTATACTCAGGGGTTACTCATAGGTTAGTAACAGGTTACTCAGAGGTTTGTAATGGGTTATACTCAGGCATTACTCAAGGGTTACTCAGGGATTACTCAGGGATTACTCAGGGGTTACTAATGGGTTATACTCAGGTTGCTCATGGGCTATTCATAGGTTCCTCATAGGTTACTCATGACTTACTTGGGGGTTATTCAGGCATTATACTCAATTTCCCCCCAATAATTTCCCCCAATTTCCCCCCAATAATTTCCCCAATTTCCCCCAATTTCCCCCCAATAATTTCCCCATTTCCCCCCAATTTCCCCCAATCCTTTTTCCCCATTCCACTCCAATTTCCCCCAGTTTCTCCCCAATAATTTTCACCATTTTCACCCCAATTCCCCCAATTTTCCCCCAATAATTTCCCCAATTCCCCCTGATTTTCCCCCAATTTCCCCCCAACCTTTTCCTCCAATTCCCCCTGCTTTCCCCAATTTCCCCCCAAACATTTTTCTCAATTTCCCCCCAATTTCCCCCAATTTTCCCCCAATAATTTCCCCAGTTCCTCCCCAATTTTCCCCCAATAATTTCCCCAAATCCCCCCAATTTTCCCCCCAATAATTTCCCCAATTTTCCCCCAATTTCCCCCCAATAATTTCCCCAATTTTCCCCCAATTTCCCCCCAATAATTTCCCCAATTTCCCCCAGCCCTTTTTCCCAATTTCCCCCAATCCCACCCCAATAATTTCCCCATTTCCCCCCAATTTCCCCCAATCCTTTTTCCCCATTCCACTCCAATTTCCCCCAATTTCTCCCCAATAATTTTCGCCATTTTCACCCCAATTGTCCCCAATTTTCCCATAAAATTTCCCCAATTCCCCCCGATTTTCCCCCAATTTCCCCCCAACCTTTCCCTCCAATTCCCCCTGCTTTCCCCCATTTCCCCCCAAACATTTTTCTCAATTTCCCCCCAATTTCCCCCAATTTTCCCCCAATAATTTCCCCAATTTTCCCCCAATAATTTCCCCAAATCCCCCCAGTTTCCCCCGCTGTCCCCTCACCCTGTGGCGTTGTCACCGTCCCCCAGCCGGACAGCAGGCACGAGGAGCCGGCCGGAGCGCAGGCGCGGGGGAGGGGCAGCGGCCGGACGCTGCGGCCGAGCGTGGCCGGACGGTCCAGCTTGAGCAAGGCCAGGTCATTGTCCAGCGTGGTGGGGTTGAAGCGGGGGTGGGGCAGCGCCAGGGCCACCCTGCGCTCCTGCTCTGTCCCCTCGCGCCGACGGAGGTCGTCCTCGCCCAGGCGGACGCGGAGACCGCTGGGGACAGTGGGGACGTTGGGGACATTGAGGGTGTTGGGGGCGCTGGAGGCTTTGAGGAGCATTGAGGGCATTGGGGACATTGGGGACACTGAGGGCATTGGGGACATTGAGGAGGTTTGGGACATTGGGGACATTTAGGGCATTGGGGTCCTTGGGGACATTGGGGACATTGAGGGAATTGGGGACATTGAGGAGGTTTGGGACATTGGGGACATTGAGGACATTGAGTGAATTAGGGTCATTGGGGACATTGTGGACATTGGGGTCATTGGGGACACTGAGGATGTCAGGGGACATTGGGTGTGTTGGGGACATTGGGGACATTGGGTGTGTTGGGGACATTGGGTTCATTGAGGAAGTTGAGGACATTGAGGGAATTTGGGTCATTGGGGACATTGGGGACATTGAGGGAATTGGGGTCATTGGGGACATTGGGGACATTTAGGCCATTGGGGACTTTTGAGATATTCAGAATATTTGGGATGTTGAGGACATTGAGGACATTGGGGTCATTGGGGACATTTAAGGCATTGAGGTCATTGGGAGCATTGGGGACATTGCGGATATTTGGGACATTGGGGACATTGGGGGCATTGGGGGTGTTCAGGACATTGAGGGCATTGGGGTCATTGGGACATTAGGGGATTTGGGGACATTGGAGTCATTGAGGGCATTGGGGACACTGTTGGGGTTTGGGACATTGAGGACACTGAGGACATTGGGACATTGGAGGGGTTGGGGACATTGGGGACATTGAGGGAATTGGGGACACTGACGATGTCAGGGGACATTGGGGGTGTTGGGGACATTGGGGTCATTGGGGACATTGGGACATTGGAGGGGTTGGGGACATTGAGGACATTGAGGACATTGGGGACATTGGGGACACTGAGGATGTCAGGGGACATTGGGGACATTGGGGACATTGAGGGAATTGGGAGCATTGGGAGCACTGGGGACATTTGGGGCTTTGGAGACGTTGGGGTATTGGGGACATTGGGGATATTGAGCTGTCCCCAGGGAATGTCCCCGCAATGTCCCCGAGTGTCACCTGCGGCTGCAGTGTCCGGCGGTCAGCACCCACTGCGGCCGCAGCAGGACCCTGTCCCTGTCCCTGTCCCTGTCCCTGTCCCTGTCCCTGTGAGCTGTCCCCTGTCCCCATGAGCTGTTCCCATAGGATGTCCCCAAGGTGTCACTGTCCCCAGGATGTCCCCGCAGTGTCCCCAAGATGTCCCCAGGGTGTCACCTGCGGCTGCAGTGTCCGGCGGTCAGCACCCACTGTGGCCGCAGCAGGACCGTGTCCCTGTCCCTGTCCCTGTCCCTGTCCCTGTCCCTGTCCCTGTCCCTGTCCCTGTCCCCAGGGGATATCCCCATCCCCATGAGCTGTTCCCATAGGATGTCCCCAAGGTGTCACTGTCCCCGCGGTGTCCCCAAGTGTCACCTGCGGCTGCAGTGTCCGGCGGTCAGCACCCACTGCGGCCGCAGCAGGACCCTGTCCCTGTCCCTGTCCCTGTCCCTGTCCCTGTCCCTGTCCCTGTCCCTGTCCCTGTGAGCTGTCCCCCATCCCCATGAGCTGTTCCCATAGGATGTCCCCAAGGTGTCACTGTCCCCAGGATGTCCCCGCAGTGTCCCCAAGATGTCCCCAGGGTGTCACCTGCGGCTGCAGTGTCCGGCGGTCAGCACCCACTGCGGCCGCAGCAGGACCCTGTCCCTGTCCCTGTCCCTGTCCCTGTCCCTGTCCCTGTCCCTGTCCCTGTCCCTGTGAGCTGTCCCCTGTCCCCAGGGGATATCCCCATCCCCATGAGCTGTTCCCAGGCTATGTCCCCAAGGTGTCACTGTCCCCACGATGTCCCCAAGTGTCACCTGCGGCTGCAGTGTCCGGCGGTCAGCACCCACTGCGGCCGCAGCAGGACCGTGTCCCTGTCCCTGTCCCTGTCCCCATGAGCTGTCCCCTGTCCCCATGAGCTGTTCCCATAGGATGTCCCCGGGCTGTCACTGTCCCCGCGGTGTCCCCAAGATGTCCCCAGGGTGTCACTGTCACCTGCGGCTGCAGTGTCCGGCGGTCAGCACCCACTGCGGCCGCAGCAGGACCCTGTCCCTGTCCCTGTCCCTGTCCCTGTCCCTGTCCCTGTCCCTGTCCCTGTGAGCTGTCCCCTGTCCCCATGAGCTGTTCCCAGGGGGTGTCCCCATCCCCAGGGGATGTCCCCGCGATGTCCCCAATTGTCACCTGCGGCTGCAGTGTCCGGCGGTCAGCACCCACTGCGGCCGCAGCAGGACCCTGTCCCTGTCCCTGTCCCTGTCCCTGTCCCTGTCCCTGTCCCCAGGGGATATCCCCATCCCCATGAGCTGTTCCCATAGGATGTCCCCAGGGTGTCACTGTCCCCGCGGTGTCCCCAGGGTGTCACTGTCACCTGCGGCTGCAGTGTCCGGCGGTCAGCACCCACTGCGGCCGCAGCAGGACCCTGTCCCTGTCCCTGTCCCTGTCCCTGTCCCTGTCCCTGTGAGCTGTCCCCCATCCCCATGAGCTGTTCCCAGGGGGTGTCCCCATCCCCAGGGGATGTCCCCAAGGTGTCCCCAAGTGTCACCTGCGGCTGCAGTATCCGGCGGTCAGCACCCACTGCGGCCGCAGCAGGACCCTGTCCCTGTCCCTGTCCCTGTCCCTGTGAGCTGTCCCCAGGGGATGTCCCCATTCCCGCACGATGTCCCCTGTCCCCAGAGGATGTCACTGTCCCCAAGTGTCACCTGCGGCTGCAGTGTCCGGCGGTCAGCACCCACTGCGGCCACAGCAGGACCCTGTCCCTGTCCCTGTCCCTGTCCCTGTCCCTGTCCCTGTCCCTGTCCCTGTGAGCTGTCCCCTGTCCCCATGAGCTGTTCCCATAGGATGTCCCCAAGGTGTCACTGTCCCCGCGGTGTCCCCAAGTGTCACCTGCGGCTGCAGTGTCCGGCGGTCAGCACCCACTGCGGCCGCAGCAGGACCCTGTCCCTGTCCCTGTCCCTGTCCCTGTGAGCTGTCCCCCATCCCCATGAGCTGTTCCCATAGGATGTCCCCAAGGTGTCACTGTCCCCAGGATGTCCCCGCAGTGTCCCCAAGATGTCCCCAGGGTGTCACCTGCGGCTGCAGTGTCCGGCGGTCAGCACCCACTGTGGCCGCAGCAGGACCCTGTCCCTGTCCCTGTCCCTGTCCCTGTCCCCAGGGGATATCCCCATCCCCATGAGCTGTTCCCATAGGATGTCCCCAAGGTGTCACTGTCCCCGCGGTGTCCCCAAGTGTCACCTGCGGCTGCAGTGTCCGGCGGTCAGCACCCACTGCGGCCGCAGCAGGACCCTGTCCCTGTCCCTGTCCCTGTCCCTGTCCCTGTCCCTGTCCCTGTCCCTGTGAGCTGTCCCCCATCCCCATGAGCTGTTCCCATAGGATGTCCCCAAGGTGTCACTGTCCCCGCGGTGTCCCCAAGTGTCACCTGCGGCTGCAGTGTCCGGCGGTCAGCACCCACTGCGGCCGCAGCAGGACCCTGTCCCTCTCCCTGTCCCTGTCCCTGTCCCTGTCAGCTGTCCCCTGTCCCCATGAGCTGTTCCTAGGCTATGTCCCCAAGGTGTCACTGTCCCCACGATGTCCCCAAGTGTCACCTGCGGCTGCAGTGTCCGGCGGTCAGCACCCACTGCGGCCGCAGCAGGACCGTGTCCCTGTCCCTGTCCCTGTCCCTGTGAGCTGTCCCTGTCCCCATGAGCTGTCCCCTGTCCCCATGAGCTGTTCCCATAGGATGTCCCCGGGCTGTCACTGTCCCCGCGGTGTCCCCAAGATGTCCCCAGGGTGTCACTGTCACCTGCGGCTGCAGTGTCCGGCGGTCAGCACCCACTGCGGCCGCAGCAGGACGCTGTCCCTGTCCCTGTCCCCATTCCCACAGGGTGTCCCCCATCCCCATGAGCTGTTCCCAGGCTATGTCCCCGGGCTGTCACTGTCCCCAGGATGTCCCTGCAGTGTCCCCAGGGTGTCACTGTCACCTGCGGCTGCAGTGTCCGGCGGTCAGCACCCACTGCGGCCGCAGCAGGACCCTGTCCCTGTCCCTGTCCCTGTCCCTGTCCCTGTCCCCAGGGGATATCCCCATCCCCATGAGCTGTTCCCATAGGATGTCCCCAAGGTGTCACTGTCCCCGCGGTGTCCCCAAGTGTCACCTGCGGCTGCAGTGTCCGGCGGTCAGCACCCACTGCGGCCGCAGCAGGACGCCGCCGCAGCGCAGGGGACCGTAGAGCAGCGCCTGCCAGGGCTGCGACATGGGGACACACGGGTAGCCGCCGATGATCCTGTCCTCGTCCCCCGCGGGTGGCACTGCCACGCAGGTGGCGCTCGGGAGCTCCCCCGCGGGCTGCTGGCCCGGGGGACACTGCGGGGACTGCGACACGGTGGCACCTGCGGGGACAAGGGACACAGGGTGGCAGTGTGGGGACAGAGGGTGGCACTGTGGGGACAAGGGACAGAGGGACACAGGGTGGCACTGTGGGGACAAGGGACAATGGGGTGGCAGTGTGTGGGGACAAGGGGGTGGCACCTATAGGGACAGAGGGGTGGCACTGTGGGGACAAGGGACAGAGAGACAGAGGGACACGGGGTGGCACTGCGGGGACAAGGGACAGAGGGGTGGCACTGTGGGGACAAAGTGGTGGCACCTGTGGGACAAGGGACAGAGGGGTGACACTGAGTGGACAGAGCGGTGGCAGCTGTGGGGACAAGGGACAGGGAGACAGAGGGACACACGGTGGCACTGAGGGGACAAAGGAGTGGCACTGCCGCGCAGGTGGCGCTCGGGATGTCACCCGAGGGCTGCTGGCCCGGGGGACACAGCCGTGACTGCGACACGGTGGCACCTGCGGGGACAAGGGACAATGGGGATAAGGGACACAGGGTGGCACCTGCGGGGACAAGGGACACAGGGTGGCAGTGTGGGGACAGAGGGTGGCACTGCGGGGACAAGGGACACAGGGTGGCACCTGCAGGGACAAAAGGGACAGAGTGGTGGCACTGTGGGGACAGAGTGGTGGCACTGTGGGGACAGAGTGGTGGCACTGTGGGGACAGAGTGGTGGCACTGTGGGGACAAGGGACAGGGAGACAGAGGGACACAGGGTGGCACCTATAGGGACAGAGCGGTGGCACTGCGGGGACAAGGGACAGAGGGACAGAGGGACACAGGGTGGCACTGTGGGGACAAGGGACAGAGGGTGGCAGTGCGGGGACAGAGAGGTGGCACTGTGGGGACAAAGCAGTGGCACCCGCAGGGACAAAAGGGACAATGGGGTGGCAGTGTGTGGGGACAAAGGGGTGGCACCTATAGGGACACAGTGGTGGCACCTGCGGGGACAGAGGGTGGCACTGTGGGGACAGAGTGGTGGCACTGTGGGGACAGAGTGGTGGCACCTGCGGGGACAAGGGACACAGGGTGGCACCTATAGGGACAGAGCGGTGGCACCTGCGGGGACAGAGCGGTGGCAGCTGTGGGGACAAGGGACAGAGGGACAGAGGGACACAGGGTGGCACTGTGGGGACAACGGACAGAGGGTGGCAGTGCGGGGATAGAGCGGTGGCACTGTGGGGATAAGGGACACAGGGTGGCAGTGTGTGGGGACAAAGGGGTGGCACCTATAGGGACAGAGTGGTGGCACCTGCGGGGACAAGGGACAGAGAGACAGAGGGACACAGGGTGGCACTGCGGGGACAAGGGACAATGGGGTGGCAGTGTGTGGGGACAAAGGGGTGGCACCTATAGGGACAGAGGGGTGGCACCTGGGGGGACAGAGGGTGGCACTGTGGGGACAAAGTGATGGCACCTGCGGGGACAAGGGACACAGAGTGGCACCCGCAGGGACAAAAGGGACAGAGCGGTGGCAGTGTGTGGGGACAAAGGGGTGGCACCTATAGGGACACAGTGGTGGCACCTGCGGGGACAGAGCGGTGGCAGCTGTGGGGACAAGGGACAGGGAGGCAGAGGGACACAGGGTGGCACTGCGGGGACAAGGGACAGAGGGGTGGCAGTGCGGGGACAAGGGACAGAGGGACACAGGGGTGGCACTGCGGGGACAAAGTGGTGGCACCTGCGGGGACAAGGGATACTGGGTGGCACCTATAGGGACAGAGCGGTGGCACCTGCGGGGACAAGGGACAATGGGGTGGCGCTGCAAGGACAAAGGGACAAAGGGACAAAAGGACGAAGGGACAAAGGGGTGGCACCTCCATGGGGACAATGCCACCAGGTGTGTCACCTTCACGAGGACAATGCCACCTGTGCCACCAGGTGTGTCCCTGTGCCACCGCGTGTGTCACCTTCACGGGGATTTGGGGACAGGTGTGGCACCTCCCTGGGGACAACAGGCGTGACACCTGTGCCACCAACCGCGTCACCTGTGCCACCAGGAATGTCACCTTCACGGGGATTTGGGGACAGGTGTGTCACCTGCATGGGGACAGTGCCACCAGGAATGTCACCTGGGCCACCGCGTGTGTCACCTGTGCTGCCAGGTGTGTCCCCAATGTCCCCAAAGTGTCCCCCAATGTCCCAAAAGTGTCCCCAAGCTGTCCCCAATTGTCCCTAACTGTCCCAAAAGAGTCCCCAACTGTCCCCAATGTCCCCAAATGTTCCTAAATGTCCCCAAAGTGTCCCCAATGTCCCCAAAGAAGTGTCCCAAAAGTGTCTCCAACTGACCCCGAAGTGTCCCAAAGTGTCCCCAATTGTCCCTAACTGTCCCAAAAGTGTCTCTGAGTGTCCCCAAATGTCCCCGACTGTCCCCAAATGTCCCGAAAGTGACTCCAAATGTCCCCAAGCTGTCCTCAAAGTGTCCCAAACTGTCTCCAAAGTGTCCCCGAATGTCCCTGAAGTGTCCCCAAATGTCCCCGAAGTGTCTCCAAATGTCCCCAAATGTCCCCAAGCTGTCCCCAAAGTGTCCCAAAGTGTCCCCAGGTGTGTCCCCAAGTGTCCCCAAGCTGTCCCCAGTACCTGCCAGCAGCAGCAGCACCAAAGCCTCCACGGCCCTGAGGGGACACGGAGGTGACACACGTGACCGCATCGCCCCTCCCCCTCTCGGCCTGGCCCCGCCCCCACCTCATCCTGGCCCCGCCCCCACCTCGCTCTGGCGCCACGGCCCCTCCCCCTCCCCCTACTTTCCCCCCTTTTTTCCTCATTTTTTCCTATTTTTCCCCAATTTTTCTATTTTTTCCCCCATTTTTTTCCTTTCTCCCCCCCCATTTTTCTTATTTTTCCCAAAATTTTCCCGATTTTCGCCCATTTATTTCCCCCATTTCCCCCCCATTTTCCCTCCATTTTTCCTCATCTTTCCCCCCATTTCCCCCATTTTTTCCCCATTTTTCCCATTTATTTCCTATCATTTCCCCCATTTTTCCCCCAATTTTCCCCTGTTTTTTCCCCATTTCCCCCGTTTATTTCCCCCCATTTTTTCCCATTTCCCCCCTTTTTCTTCCACTTCTTCCTCCCATTTCCTCCCCATTTTCCCCCATTTTATCCCCATTTTTCCTAATTTTTATCCCCTCATTTCCCCCATTTTCCCTCTGTCTTTCCCCATTTATTTCCCCTCATTTCCCCCAATTTCCTCCCCCATTTTTTCCCATTTTCCCCCATTTTCCCCCCATTTTTCCCTGTCTTTTCCCCTTTTCCCAATTCCCACTTCCCCCATTATTTCCCCTCATTTCCCCCAATTTTCCCCTTTCCCCCCATCCCCCCATTTTCCCTTTGTTTTTCACCATTTCCCCCCATTTTTCCCTGTCTTTCCCCCCCACTTTTCCCATTTCACCCCCTTCCCCCCCCATTTTCCCCATTTATTTCCCCATTTATTTCCCCTCATTTTCTCCATTTCCCCCATTTATTTCCACTCCCCCCATTTTCCCCATTTATTTCCCCATTATTTCCCCCATTCCCCCCCCTTATTTCTCCCATTTTCCCCTTTTTCCCCCAATTTCCCCCATTTATTTCCCCAATTTCCCCATTTATTTCCACTTTTTCCCCCCATTTCCCCATTTATTTCCCCATTTATTTCCACTTTTTCCCCCATTTTTCCTATTTATTTCCCATTATTTCCCCATTTTCCCCATTATTTCCCTTATTTCTCCCATTTTCCCCTTTTTTCCCCCCAATTTTCCCCATTTATTTCCACTTTTCCCCCCCAATTTTCCCCATTTATTTCCCTATTTCCCCCCATTTTCCCCATTTATTTCCCCAATTTATTTCCCCATTTTCCCCCATTTATTTCCCATTTATTTCCCCATTTATTTCCCCATTTTTCCCCATTTTCCCCAATTTTCCCCATTTATTTCCACTTTCCCCCCCCATTTTCCCATTTATTTTCCCATTTATTTCCCCATTATTTCCCCCCAATTTTCCCCATTTATTTCCCCATTTATTTCCCCATTTTTCCCCATTTATTTCCCCATTTATTTCCCCATTTATTTCCCCATTTTTCCCCATTATTTCCCCATTTTTCCCCATTATTTCCCCAATTTTCCCCATTTATTTCCCCAATTTTCCCCATTTTTCCCCCAATTTTCCCCATTATTTCCCCATTTTTCCCCATTTATTTCCCCAATTTTCCCCATTATTTCCCCCATTTTTCCCCATTATTTCCCCCATTTTTCCCCATTATTTCCCCCATTTTTCCCCATTATTTCCCCATTTTTCCCATTTATTTCCCCATTTATTTCCCCATTATTTTCCCCATTTTCCCCCATTATTTCCCCCATTTTTCCCCATTATTCCCCCCATTTTTCCCATTTATTTCCCCATTATTTCCCCATTTTCCCCCATTATTTCCCCCATTTTTCCCCATTATTTCCCCCATTTTTCCCCATTATTTCCCCATTTATTTCCCCATTTTTCCCCATTATTTCCCCAATTTTCCCCATTTATTTCCCCATTTTTCCCCATTATTTCCCCCATTTTTCCCATTTATTTCCCCATTATTCCCCCATTTTTCCCCATTATTTCCCCCCAATTTTCCCCATTTATTTCCACTTTTCCCCATTTCCCCATTTATTTCCCCATTATTTTCCCCATTTTCCCCCATTATTTCCCCCATTTTTCCCCATTATTTCCCCCATTTTTCCCCATTATTTCCCCCATTTCCCCCATCTCCTCACCGCTGTCCCATCCTGTCCCCTCTGTCGCCTCTGTCCCCCCCCGGGGCTGTCCCCAACCTTTTGTGGCCGCGTGGGGGCGTGGCCAGCGCGGGCTGGGGGAGGGGCGGGGCCGCTCCGTGCCTCAGTTTCCCCGCGCTCGTTAATCCCGCGACGCTCTGACTCAGCCGCTGCCGCCCAGTTCGGCCCAGTTCGGCCCAGTTCGGCCCAGTTCGGCTCCAGCCGCTCCCTCCTTTCCCCTTTGGCCTCATTTTTCCCGGATTTTATGCATTTTTTCCCCTTTTTTCCCGGAGTTTTTCCCATTTTTTACCAGGGTTTTTCCAAATTTTTCCCGGGCTTTTTCCCTTTTTCCCGCGTTTTTCCAAATTTTTTCCCGGGTTTTTACGCAATTTTCCTATTTTTTCCCCGGGTTATTCCTCATTTTTCCCGAGCTTTTCCCCATTTTTTCCCAGGGTTTTTCCTCATTTCTCCCGGGTTTTTCCACATTCTTCCCTAATTTTTTCCGGATTTTTCCTTATTTTTATCTCATTTTTCCAGGGCTTTCCCCAAATTTTTCCTCATTTTTGCCTCATTTTTCCCGGGTTTTCCCTCATTTTTTCCCTTTCCCCCGGGTTTTTCCCCTTTTTGCCTCTTTTTTCCCATTTTTTTCCTCCTTTTCTCCGGGGTTTTTCCACATTCCCTTCATTTTTCCCGGGTTTCCCCTCATCTTTCCCGTGTTTTTCCACATTTTTTTCCTCGTTTTTCCAGGGTTTTCCCGCATTTTTCCTCATTTCCCCCGGGCTTTTCCCCTCTTTTTTCCCGTTCGGCCTCATTTTTCCCGGATTCTTTCCCATTTTTCCCCGGTTTTTCCAAATTTTCCCCCTTTTTTCCCGGGTTTTTCTTCACTTTTCCCGGGTTTTTCCTTATTTCTCCCGGGTTTTTCCTCATTTCCCCTTATTTTACCCGGGTTTTTCCTTACTTTTCCCGGATTTTTCCCCTTTTATTCCCAGATTTTCCACATTTTTCCCTCATTTTTCCCAGGTTTTCCCTGATGTTCCCCGGGTTTTTCCCCTTTTTTCTCGTTTTTCCTTATTTTATCTCGTTTTTTTCCCGGGTTTTTCCAAAGTTTCCCTGACTTTTCCTTCATTTTTCCAGAGTTTTTCATCATTTCCCCCTCATTTTTCCCAGGCTTTTCCCCATTTTTCCCGGATTTTTTCTCAATTTCCCGGGTTTTTCCCGGGTTTGTCCTCATTTTTCCCGAGTTTTTCCTCGTTTATCCTGGGTTTTTCCATTTTTTTGCCACACTTTCCCCGGGTTTTTCCTTATTTTTCCCGGGTTTTTCTACATTTCCCCTTTTTTTTTCTACATTTCCCCCCTTTTTTCCCGGGGTTTTCCTCATTTCCCTCCTGTTTTCCCTCATTTTCCCCACATTTTTCCTCATATTTCCCGGGTTTTTCCCCTTTTTTCCCGGGTTTTTTCTTACTTTTCCCGGGCTTTTCCCCTTTCTCCCCGCATTTTTCCTCATTTTTCCCGTTTTTTTCCCCTTTTTTCCAGGGTTTTCCCTCATTTTCCCCGAGGTTTTTCCACATTTCCCCCCTTTTTTCCCTGGTTTTTCCCATTTTCCCCGGATTTTTCCATTTCCCCCCCTTTTCCCCCGGGTTTTTCCTTACTTTTCCCAGGTTTTTCCAATTTTTTTCCTCATTTTTCCACATTTTACCTCGTTTTTCCCGGGTTTTCCCTCATTTTTCTAGAGTTTTTCCTCGTTTTTCCCGGGCTTTTCCATTTTTTCCAGGGATTTTCTTCTTTTTTCCCAGGTTTTTCCTCATTTTTCCCTTTTTTTTCCTTCCCCCCCCGGATTTTCCACATTTTGCCTCATTTTCCCCGAGGCTTTCATCCTTTTTTTCCCGGCTTTTTCCACATTTTGGCCTCATTTTCCCCATTTTTTCTTCTCCCTCGGATTTTCCACATTTTAAAATTAATTTTCCCCATTTTTTCCCATCTTCCCCCCAGATTTTCCACATTTTTGTCTCATTTTCCCCATTTTTTTCCTCATTTTCCCCATTTTCCCCCCATTTTTTCTTCATTTTTCCAATTTTTCTCCCATTTTTCCTTCATTTTCCCCATTTTTCTCCCATTTTTCCTTCATTTTCCCCATTTTTCCCTCCATTTTTCCTGATTTTTCCCATTTTTCTCCCATTTTTCCTTCATTTTTCCCATTTTTCTCCCATTTTTCCTTCATTTTCCCCATTTCCCCCCCATTTTTCCTCCATTTTTCCCATTTTTCTCCCATTTTTCCTTCATTTTCCCCATTTTCCCCCCATTTTTCCTTCATTTTCCCCATTTTCCCCCCATTTTTCCTTCATTTTTCCCATTTTCTCCCATTTTTCCTTCATTTTCCCCATTTTTCCTTCATTTTTCCCATTTTTCTCCCATTTTTCA